>CAEMYA010000195.1:329546-348585 GCA_903131615.1 Diplodus sargus | reverse complement strand
TCAGTCGGTGCCAAACTTACAGTACGTTATAGAGACAGAGACAGAACTGAGCCACCAACATGGTCTTCAGTTTACTGAAACAGTGTGTTGGTATGAATACAGAATGAGTTTTATATGATAAGCAGTCGGGCCGCTAACTGGGTGCTAACACAAGATGGGGAATTCCCATTGGTACGCTAACGTTCTGTGATGTCGGTGTGGTGTGTCCGGGCCCGGGAGAAAGTGGACTCTGACTGCACAGTTCTGCCTGTTTCCTCGTCACGGACCACATGTGTTGTAATGTTTCAGACGTCTGTGACCAAAACAATTACAAATTAGACCAAGAAGTGTAAATAAAAGCAGATCGTCAGTGAGGATTGTGTTCGGTCCGTGTCCAGGAAAGTGTCCTCCATCGTTACTCACAGACTTTAAACCAACATGGTGCTGATCCAGGAAAGCCAGATGACTGAACCTGTAGGTGAAGTCGTCTTGGATCAACACAGAGAAGCTGAAGTTCTTTAGTCCAAGATTAAACGAGACGAGTCCGGTTCAAGCAGTCTGGTTCAGACCTGCTTTACAAATAAAGATGAATTGATAGATGAAGATCGATTTTCTCTCCCTCGCCGCCGCAGCATGCTGGAGTACGACAGTGAGAACCTGAACTCGGAGGAGATCTACAGCTCGCTCCGCGGCGTCACCGAGGCCATCCAGAACTTCAGCTTCCGCAGCCAAGAAGACCTGATGGAGCCGCAGAGACGGGACGGCAAGAGGGACGGCATGGTGAGGAAAACAGCTTGTGTTCATCTTCTTTTTACTGTCACAGCATCAGAACAAAACAAACAGTTTTTATATTATGTAATATAAGAGAAAGTTCTCAATGAGCCCGTTTGAAATCAGGACGCAGGTGGCATCAATTCTTCTGGCTCTGTGACTTGTTTTTTCTCCAGTCCGGCGTCGGGGCGTCCTCAGACTCCGACGTGGTGGCCGGAGGTCGCACAGCGCTGGACAACAAGACGTCGCTGCTCAACACGCCGTCACCGCGCTCCTTCGCCGGCCCGCGCTTCCGAGACTACAACCCGTACAACTACACGGACAGCATCAGCACGCTGGACAAAGGCGGCTTGAAGGAGGCGCTGTACGAGGACGCGGTGGAGCAGCTGAGGGACGGTGAGACGACGGCAGCTGAGAAGTTTTGACATCATTTGTTTGTCATGATTTGAATCTAATCTGGGACGTTTCATTCGCAGGCAGCCGACAAGAATGTGTCGAAAATAAGATCATGAGCCCGAAAAGCTTCCCAGGTAAAGACAGAACTGATGTCTTCAGTCTGTTTATGTTTCGTTGATTGAATGTGAGCTTCAGACTTTTCCCAGCGTCACACACACTTCCTGCAGCACTCAGAGCTGCTTTTGTTGAATTATGAGCAAAGTAACACAACATTAATCTCCCATCTGCCACATGAGTCCAGACAAAAACCCCCTCGGATGATCTGAGAGTGAATTTATGTCCCTGATTTCCGCAGCCGGCCCCGCGGAGCAGCTGGAGCTGGTCGGGACTCTCCTGAAGGAGCTCTCCCACAGCCAGGCGGGGGAGCGAGGCCCCGAGGAGAGACGGGGGACCCTGCTGGAGCTGCTGAAAGTGGCCCGCGAGGACAGCCTGGTGGTCTGGGAGGAACACTTCAAGACCATGCTGCTGCTGCTGCTGGAGACGCTGGGAGACAAAGACGTGAGGACACAACACGTTGTGAGCGTCACATTTGTAGAAAACTCTCTGACAGTCGTGTTAACGGACTTCTCTCTCGCAGCACACGATCCGGGCGCTGGCCCTGCGAGTCCTGAAGGAGATCCTGAGGAACCAGCCGGCCCGCTTCAAGAACTACGCCGAGCTCACCATCATGAAGACGCTGGAGGCTCACAAAGACTCGCACAAGGAGGTGAGTATCATTCACACGTCTGATTCACGGCCGTTTTGTCAGTTTTGATCCTACGTCTGGCTCTGGTCTGCAGGTGGTGCGTGCGGCGGAGGAGGCGGCCTCCACTCTGGCGTCCTCCATCCACCCGGAGCAGTGCATCAAAGTCCTCTGCCCCATCGTGCAGACAGCGGACTACCCCATCAACCTGGCCGCCATCAAGATGCAGACGAGGGCCATCGAACGCATCACCAAGGAGCCGCTGCACCAGCTGCTGTCGGACATCATACCTGGACTCCTGCAGGTGAGACGCCGTCTGTGCTGCAGCCGTGTCGTCGGGACAAACGTCCAGTGTCTGACTCTGTTTCGTCTGCTGCTGCAGGGCTACGACAACACGGAGAGCAGCGTGAGGAAGGCCAGCGTCTTCTGCCTGGTGGCCATCTACTCTGTGATCGGAGAGGAGCTGAAGCCGTACCTGGCTCAGCTCACCGGCAGCAAGGTACGCTCGCTTCCTGTCAGCTGACAGCAGACAGCAAAAAAAAACAAGAAGTGAGGAAAAACAAAACTAATGAAGTGCAGGAACACAGACGAGTCACGAGCAGCAGGAACAGGACGACAGGAAGTCATGACACATGAGGGGAAAACTACAAAATAAGACAGGAAATGTGCCTTTCAGTTTCATGTTTTACTTCTTTGTATCAGAATAACATTCAGCTCTGACTGTCAGCATGTTGAGATTGAGGTTTAATCAGGAAGTTAGAAACAACACAGTGAGTCATGTGACCTCCGTGAAGCTGCTGTTATGATGAGGTGTGTTTGGGTGGAGCAGAGTTGAACCTGTTTTCTTCTCCTACAGATGAAGCTGCTCAACCTGTACATCAAGAGAGCTCAGACCTCCACCAGCAACAGCAGCAGCTCCTCCGACATCTCCTCCTACTAACTCCCCCTCGGCTCCACCCGCCTCCGTCACAGAAACCTTTCCATTCCAGTCGTGGTTTCATGTCTGCCGTCGTCGAGATGATTCCCGTTCCTCGAGGAGCTCGTGCTTGGCGGCTCCAGTTTCCGGACCATCCTCCTGAATCTAATGTTCCCGGGCGGTCAGGTGATCCTTCCATAACGAACCCGGCGCTCCACCTGAACCGCCTCCCTTCACACTTTAGAGTCATGAGCCTTAAGACTTCCTGTTCCATCCACGTACGATGGGACCGAGCAGACATTTTGTAGAGATCTCCTCTTCCTCCTCCTCCGCCTGCCGTCTTTCACCGAGGCGATCCTGAATCGATCCCTCGCAGTGATCCGTCTTCTTGAACTGAACAGAACCGAGGTGAGTGTGGACCACGGAGAGGAGCGAGGAGAGCTGTGGCCGTCAGTATTTTATTCATTTAACCAACTTTTCTTTGTTTTTGCTTTGACACATCAAACCTTATTGTATACTGAATGTAAAGCTTTGACAGGTTGTGCTCCTCCCTCCTGAACTACTGCCTCATTGTACCCGTTGGATCAGTCTTAAAGGCGTTCTGAGCGTTTGATGATGATGTTTTAGAAAGTGGCACTAAAGTCTTGAAAAGGCTGAAGACTAATAAGTTAAAATAACAAGCTTTCATTAGTGACAACGTAACGAGAACAACAGCAGCTTCTCTTCTGCTGTCACACTCACTAATATGATAATAATGTGAAATCCACGTTCATGTCAGTTTACATCGCAGGATCATTTGGCTGGCCAATGATTTGAAGCACTACAGAGAGTCAGAGTTGATTAACGAAGGACCCGAACACCAGCAGAAGATATCGGAGACGATATTAAAGATATCGCCGTGAGCAAAAATCATTTTTAAACACGTGAAGAACAGAAATCCGGTCCGTGTAACACAACATGTCACTTCCTGTTCGTCATTTTGAACTTCTTAAGTTGAATTGAAACTACAAAATGTTTTTACAAAGTGTAAAAAGACGTACAGGGATTTAGTTGAGTCAGCTAATATTTTGTCATGAACTTAAATATGCAACTTATCTTAATTTAAAGTTGATCCAACTTAAATTTTTTACCTCGATCGGGGAAAAAAGTTGAATTGAAACTACAAAATGTCTTTGCAGTGTTAAAACGATCTGATCTGAGAGTCAAGTGAGGAAAATAATATCCACATATATAAATATTTATATATGTCAGGTGAATTTTTTATTCCTCAGAGTCGAAACCAACTAAATTAACTTCAGTGTGAGTTCAGTCGGAGAGCTGTCGTCTTAAAATGGGACCAAACATTCACAAAACCTCCTCAGAGGGTTCGACAACTCTTAAACTCTTAAAATATAAAATATTCTTTTTGTTTTGAAGTCCACCGACCTGAAAGAGACTCAGAACAAAAGTCTGATCTGTGTTTATGACTTTGGAACTGGTGAAAATAAGGTTTTTGCAGAATAAGTTCCTTCATTTTATTTAATATTTTATGAGTGAAACAAAGTGAAAAAGCGAAACTGCTGAATTTTTTGTCTTTACTCGCTCGAACATGGAAATCATGTTTTCAGAGATTATTATTATTTTCCCGCCAGTTCTCGAGTCACAAACACAGGAGAGAAAACAATTAGGATTATTAATAATATGATTATTGAGATGTTCTGTAGAACAAGTTCTAAATCTTTCATTAACGTTTATTGACGACAGATATTAGAAACCTGACGCGTGCTACATGGACCTGATGTTAAAACCAAACTGTGGATTTTTTAGAATCATTTTCAAAGACTGAAAGTACAAAAATAAGAATAAGATAATTTTTAGAAGGATGAGATAAAACCACTGAAGACAGACGGGATGTTTCTCTGCTGACTGAAGGATGTGGAGCTGAAGGCCCGGTTCTGTTTGACCCGGGAGCTTGATGGTTTTAACGTCTGCTGTCGAGACTACTGTGATTTGTAGAGTTTCATTCCAAAATACTGAAGTATTTATGTCATGTTACACTTAAAATTTAATCTATAGGTCAAAACTGAAGTCTCAAGAATAGTGTCAGTGTTTTAATTTATGGCTGACGAACTGTTCATCCTGTGTTCTTGTTTTAAAGAGAAGGTTTAATGAGCGGTTCTGGGAAGAATCTCGTCCGTATCAGCTGTTCCTAAATCGAATGTAAGTCCGCTCGGAGACTTCGACCGTTAAAATGTGAAATATTCTCAGCAAATGGGCCTAAATCTGACCGAGAGATCGACAATCTGAATGACGAGATGCTACTAATAAATAAAATAAAGAAGCAAGCGACAATGCTGACTGGATGGATCGTGAAGTGCCGGCGTGTGTTTGATCTGTGGACATTAGCAATAAACTCTTTTCACGTCGAAGCACTGTAAACTTCCATCGTGTTCCTCCTTTGAGACGCTCTCGCTGGTCAATGTACAGAAGTGTCATTTTTTAAAGTATATTATAATAAAATGTTACTGCTGCTTATTAAAACACTAACAAACGCGCCTAATAACTCCAGCGTACGTACTGTATCTGAACGGAGCGGTGTGGAGACAGTTACCGACCGACCGGCACGCAAACGTTTCAATCCTCTGACCGTTGAACTTTCCTGGTGCTAAACTCCGCCCGCCTGGCGCACAAGGAAGGATCAAACAAGCGCTACAGAGGAGGTTGAAGGAGGAGGTCGACATTTTGGGAAAAAACTCTGCGCTGATTTCTTGCTGAGAGTTAGACGAGACTGATATCGTGGAGAATGAAGCCAAAGCTAGTTAGCGTAGCTTAGCATAAAGACTGGGAACAAATGGAAACTGCTAGCCTGGTTCTGTCCAAAAGTCACTGCACCCGGCCAAGAAATAGTTCAGATGATGAGATGAGACGGTTGATATCACGGTGATGATTAAGCTTCAACCAGTTAGCTTAGCTTAGCATAAAGACTGGACATAGAGGGGAACTGCTAGCCTGGATCTGTCCAAAAGTCACTGCACCCGGCCAAGAAATAGTCCAGATGAGAACATTGATACCCGAGTAGCTGTGAAGCCAAAGTGAGTTAGCTTAGCTTAGCATAAAGACTGGGAACAAAGGGAAACACCTAGCATGGTTCTGCCCGTAAGTTCACTGCACCCGGCCATGAAATCATCCAGATGTTGAATGATTGATGCCACAGTAAAAATGCAGCTACAACCAGTTAGCTTAGCTTAGCATAAAGACTGGTAACAAAGGGAAACAGTTAGCCTGGTTCTGCCTAAAAGCCTCTACACCGGGCCAAGAAATGGTCCCACAAAACCTCGAATGTCAGCGAAAATTGAATCAGTCAAGTGTGACGTAACAAACCAGGCTGGCTGTTTCCTCTCTCCAGTCTTAATGCTAAGCTAAGCTAACAGCTAGTATCAGTACCAGCTGACTCTCAGTAAGAAGACGTTAGCTTCCCAGAATATGGACCTCCGTCCACGACCCGAAGTGAAGGATGACGTTACTGAAGATCTTCTGGCCTTACTTCATCTCTTCAGACTCGATAACTCGGACTGTTAAATGTTCTGCACCGCCGTCGCTTTTCTCAGCGCCGAGACGTCGATCGGCGTCTAACTCTGGACCGAATGTTTCCTCCAGAACCAATGAAGTCGTCCACAGTGACCCAGTGTTAGCCCAGCGACTGAAAGAAAACTCCCTTTACTCTTTTTCTACATGTCAAACTTTCAGACGAAGAAAAAAAACTCCAAAAACTTGAGAATCGGATTAGAAACCTGTTGATTTCCTGAACGTGTGCCTTTGGGTCAAGAGTTCTGGTGACACACGCGGCGGTCCTGTGCGATACTAACCCGTACTAACACTACGACGAACGCGCTGCTTCTTCAGGTGGAGCGACCCGGAGAGAGAGCAGAGCTGTACATAAGCTTCAGGCCTCTCACAGTGCATGGCTCCTGGTTACTAGTTTGGTTTCACCCTCCACTATATTTATGTTTTACTTCCTGTATATATTTACATGTTTGGTTCTTTCACCTGTGATAGACTTTGCAGAACTTGAAATAAACTATCAGACTTCTATTCTCTTTGTGTTGGTCCTTTATTTCCATAGGCAGGTTTTCATTAAAAACCTTTAACGTGAAGCGTCTTTGTGTTGTTGTTGTCTTATAAACTACAGCTCTGAACTACAACTCCCAGAAGCCCCTGCAGGTGAAAGCGCAGGTGGTTTGTATTTGACGTCACCGTGAACATTTTGTCAAACGTTTGTGTGCACAGATGAAAGTTTGAGGACTAAATCCTTTAAATCCTTCAAAGATAAAAACTTTAATCGTGGAATATAAAGACGTCTTTTCTCCAGGAAGCTGCTGGAAGGTAATTTGTGCATTTTATTACATTTTTTTACAGGTTTTATTATGTTTTTAAACTGAAATTCACAGTTTTAAGTATTAATTTGTTGGAAAAAATGTGCTTCTGTTGAATTCAGCAACATTTGGAGTGAAATGATCTGATTTAAAGTCACTTTCAGAGTCAGATGTTCAAAATAAGTTGAACTGAAATAATTTTGGGGTGAAGTCACCAGCAGAGGGCGCTCTGTGCTCACTGATCCTGCGTTCATGAGCCAGTTTGTTTGTTACAGGTTCTTTTAGTCAAATATCAGAACATCAGCTGTCGGGTCCAGATGATTTTCATCCTCAGAGAGTTTGTTTCCTCCAACTTTGAGTTTTTTAACCCGACTGATTAACACAGAAGAAGTTCAGGTTCCCTGAAAACAAACGGTGGAAACATTAAATTCAAGATATTTAGTTTTGATTCTGATGTTTCCAAAGTTCTGAGGTTTAAGGCACCTGCTCAGTCAGTACCAGGTGAGTCGGGCCCGGCCTCCGGTCCAGCAGCAGATGGAGCTGCTGTACTGACGACCTTTAATTAAAGGAAGGTACCACGAAACAAGTAGAAGTACTGCATCTTCATCACTGACGGAGCAGAAGTAGTTTGTTTGTAGTTTGATGGCTCCATGCCGAGCGGTGCCGGGTCATGCCGGACCACACGGGTCATCATGTTCTGTACAGACTTGTGGAGTCCGTGCAGGTGAGCAGGTGAGCGTGTGGTCCCTGCAGAACTCCTCCCGCCTCATCATCACACTGGTGATTACAGCGTTTGTGTAAATGTTTAAACAGCTCCTCGGATCAGCGCCTCCTGATGGAGCGTTTCATTGGCAGGTCAGAGCGTGCCGTGGGGGCGGAGTCCTCCCCGCCGCCAGACCTTGGAGCGGCTTTGTTAGCGTCTCTCAGCGGTGACCTGCTAGCTTCATCAGTATGCACACGCCGCTGAAAATTAATTTGATTAAAGCCGCTGCGCCTCCTCCAGCGCCTCCACCCGCCCGGCGCCGCCTGTTAAAGCCTCATAGTGTATGATTAGCGCGCGTTTCCCCAACCTGGCTGGGAGTGGCGGCTGGGTCGGGAGGTCGCGCCAATGAAAGAGAACGACTTCATTGTGAGATGACTGGCCCATAAATCATCGGCCGTTTTCTATAAATCACGGCAGATGGCAGGGAGCGAGCCGAGGCTCCTGGGAGCTCGTTGCGGCCCCTGTGCATGATGGGAAGGGCCGAGTTTCGCTGCGGCGGAGGCTGGCAGAAGCGCGGGGTCACTTCCAGTTTGTGGATGCGGGGGACGTGAGGTGTGGCGAGACCCGGCCCGGGCTCGCCGGATGAGACGGAGACCCCGGAGGTCCACGTGGCGCTGGTCTCCACGCTGCCCTCCATTTAACAGGTCTAATGTGGCTGCTTAATATGGAGACAACTTCCTCCCCCCGCCGGCCCCGCGCGGCGCCCGGACCTGTCAGCCTGACACTAAGTGTCGGCCCAGGAGGGGAGACGGGCCGCTTCATTATTCATCATGATTATTTAACAGAGCAGGTCCACCTGCACCGCAGCCGCAGCGCTAACGTGGACTTCAGATCGCCACGCCGAGGAAGAGCCCCCAAATCTGTTTGTGGCGGCCATTTTAGTTACAGTGTCCGTCAGACATTAAAGGAGGATTCTCCTACTCAACTGAAGGAGATGGAGACTTGTTTTAAAACAGAAAAATAAATACTTAAATACTCAAAAACTAAATAAAAACTTTGCAGAATTAGCTGTTAGCACTTCCTGTTAGCAGTGAACTCATGGATGTACAGACAACCGTCACTGGATCACTGAGAGACTGAGGGAAACTTAAAAACGTGAGGTTTCTAAGGCAGGTTCTGCACATGTGAGGAGCGTAATGTTTCTTAAATCACTCTCTTCTACTGAGTCATGATACACATGTATTTATTCTCAATGTGACTCAACGTTTCCTAAGAGATAATTAATTTTGATGTCGATCGCAATTAAATCTCCATAAATCTGCTTAGAAACCCCAGAAGAAAGTCTCTCCTCACATGTGCAGAACTTGCCTTAGAAATATCACGTTTTTAAGTTTCCTTCAGTCTCACAGTGATCCAGTGACAGCTGTCTGTGCATCCATGAGCACGCTGCTAACAGGAAGTGCTAACAGCTAATTCTGCAAAGTTTTGGACTTTTATTTTGGTCATTAAAAAAAAAAAAAATCAAGTCTCAGCTGCTTCAGTTGTTCAGCAGAACGCTGCAACTCTGTTTTACTGTGAAGCTCCAGAACTGTTCTGTGGACTGCGACACTTCACTGACTTTACCTTGAGATCGTTTTGTTGAACTGTTCCTTTAAAGTTATAGTTTAAATGCACATATCTAAACATGAATATCTGTCTTTAGATATTAATATTTAAATCCAGAGTGTTTGGGTCGTCGCTCGCTGCAGCAGTTCCTCCTGCAGTCAGTAGAGGGCGCTTCAGAGCTGCCGGCTGTCTGAGCAGCAGCTACAGACGCTTTAAAGCTGATATATATTATTGGACGAGTTGTTGAGATGATGTTCGGCGACATGAATCGAGCTGAGTACTTCTCATCTCGTCTCGATCTTTAATATACACGGCGATAAAAGAGGAAAATTAAGATGAACTTCAGTTTTTCTTTTTCCTGTGATCGTGGATCATCATCAGGGTTTCAATCTTCAATCTTTGTCATATGATTAAACTGAACTACACTTCCCAGAAAGCACCTGTCCAGACACTACCGTCTCAATCTCGAGCTAAAGAGTCAAATTCATATTAAAATCTTATATTAAAAAGGATCCGATCACAGATCGAGGATGTCGGCCTGCTGCAGGAGTTCTCGCTCCTTCTTCACCTCGTCGGGCTGATTCACGTCTCATTAATGGAGAAATCAAAGATGGCTGCCCTCACATTGCTCAGAAACGGACCAGAACCGCCTCACGTCCGCTCCGGATCGCCTGTTCTGATAATGGCGGGTGAGATTTTTGCGTTCTTGGAGTTTGTTTTGAGACGAGACGTTCAAAGCTGCTCGTGTTGATCCTCCGATCAGCTCGACGTCTCATCGCCAACACGACAGAAGATGAAGAGCAGCAGCAGTTTGGATCAGAGGTTCTGTCCGTCAGCGTGCAACCAGAACATACCATGTGATGAATTTTACATGAAGCCTCGGCACGCTTTGTACAAACAGCGTTTTAGTCCAGAGACAGTTTGAGAAGGATGCTGTCAAACAGCCTTAAAGGAACAGTTCACCCAAAAACCAGGTCTTTACACAGACCCGTCACAGACCTGAGACCAGGTCTTATCACAGACCCGTCACAGACCTGAGACCAGGTCTCTACACAGACCCGTCACAGACCTGAGACCAGGTCTCCACCAGACCCGTCACAGACCTGAGACCAGGTCTCCACCAGACCCGTCACAGACCTGAGACCAGGTCTCTACACAGACCCGTCACAGACCTGAGACCAGGTCTTTACACAGACCCGTCTCCACCTCGTCCTCATACAGGCCGAGTACCATCTAGATCCATTTCACTGGAGAACTCTGCATCTTGTACCAGAACAACCAAAAACACTGAGAGGAAAAAAGTGTTTCTGATCTTAATTGTTCTCTTCGTTGCAAGAATCTGAATGAATCCTCTGATCATCCCGTCACACTCCAGCATCTGTCAGTCCTGAACTGGAGTCCAGACGGACCTCTGAACCGTCAGAGCCGAGTGATGTTCATTAACCGGGCCGGGGACTTGTTTGAACTGGTCTCAGGAGCTTCTGGTCGGGAGCCAACTGGACGGGAACGATCCAGCAGAGGGAGGAAGAAGAAAAGAAGGAGGGCAGCTGATGGTGCCGCGCTGCTTTTAAGTGCAGCGCAGCCGCAGAGGAATACACGAATTCCCCGTTAACCTCGATTCTCTGCCGAGTGTTTCTGTGAGAACTTCAAACCAGAACAACTGAGAGAGGCTCAACACGGTCGCAGCACAGTGACAGAGTCCCCGCAGAGCCGGGATGTGATCCAGGTCCACCCGACGCTCAGCAGACAGACCAGAACACAAGAACTATATCAATAAACCTCCTCATCTGGTTTCTGACAATCAGCCAGTTACTGCTTGGTTTTCAAGTTTTCTCATATTTCATGTTTAAATATGCAAAGAGGCGTTTTAATCTAATATCTGATAGTTTCTCCAAACTAAATGCCAAATTAGATGTTAATGTCTTAAAAATTAATGTAATGTAATCTGGAGAAAATACCTGTTTTTGTTTAACTGTCCTGACGTCTCGTTAGTCATCCAGTGGTTTCAGACGAACACGTTATCCTGGTGAATCTGGACCAGGTCCAGAACTTAAAGAAACATCTCACAACATTCACGTGGAAGCTAAAGTAGCTGCTGACTTTTGTCCCCACTAACATGTTTAAAAGTGTCCTGAAATCTGGTTCTGGTGCAACAAACAGGTCCAAACAGGAAGTGCTAACAGCTGATTATTGAGTTTTCTTTCTGTCTCCTGTTTTACTGCGAGGCTCCTGAAATGTTCTGTGGACTCCGACACTGACTGGATTCACATGTTTTTGGTGAACAGATGCTTTAATGTTATTTTCCTTGTAAATCATGAACAGAGAAATTTCTTCTTGGAGCATTTTTTGCTTTTATTTTGAAGCGGCCCGTCTCGGATGTCGGACTCTTAAAGGACGCCCCAGCTGTCGCCTCTCTCGCCGTCTGACAGCGACAGTGAGCCGGGTGTCATGTGACGTGTCGTGTCATGATGTCGCTGGGAGGATCTGCGGGGGGCCAAGGACACACGGAGCTTTTTCAAGGTGGACGGCGCCTCTAACAAGCGGACGCCGGGCCTCCGTCAGCCCCGGCCCGCCCCAACCCTCCGACTCTGCAGCGAGCGCAGGCCGGCATTAATGCAAATTATGGTCTGATAATTTAATAACTTTGCCGGCTTGATCTGTCCTTTTTATTACAATTATCATCAGGCAGGGGGTTGCGTTCCATCATCAGAAAATAAACACCATCGATCATCCTTGCCATGATTAGCCGCTGACAGGCCGAGCCACGCTTTGCATAAACGGCCTGTAATGTGGAGCTGGAGAGGAGAGCGGCTGCTCTTTAGATGTTCTCCGCTAACTTTGGCTCCACGTCGGGGTTATTAACCGTGCTGATAATCACAGCAAGGCTCCCTTTATGTCCAGGAGAGGGTTTCTTAAAGGATTACGTCAGGGGAGGCTGACTCGAGCTGCAGACTCCGAGCCAAGACATGCAACCGGGGCCTGTCAAGTCCTTCCAGAAACCGGCTGGAAGGTGCCAGAGCCATACACAGAGCTGGCAGCGCCGCCGCATCGCGGCCTCCTTCTTAATTGCGGTGGAAAATGATGCTGCATTTCCCGCCTGTTGAAGCAGCCTGTAAAGAAAACACGCCGCCCCTCCTCCTCCTCCTCCTCCGAAGAGAAAAGGTTGATTTATAAACTGAGAGGAAGAATAATCAGGCTTTGGAGGCTTTCTGGCACCATGTGGCTTCATTTTCACCAGAAAAACATTAACACACTTAAATCAGCGTTGCATCAGGTGGTGAATGTTTCATACGCTCTGCTCTCGCGCTGAAGCCCTCCAGTAGAAAAAAAGACTTTGTGAACAAGGTGTATGAACTTTCCTCGCTCTGATTACTCCGACAGAAACATCAGCTATTTATGATTCCTGGTTAAAACGTACGCGCAGTTCATATCTCTGTTTTCACAGGCTATGAAATAATAGCATTCACTCCCTGCTAACGCCTTGTCTTTGCCAATGATGGAGACAGAGGAGGTGGAGGAGGTGGAGGTGGAGGAGGAGGGGAGTTAAAAATTGAGACCCAGTCAGTCAGCGAGCAGCCGGCCTCTCCACACAGAGCCGCTTTGTTCTCTTCCTGGCTTTGAAACGGCGAGCAGAGACGAGCTCCCCTCCAGGAGAACCTGTTTTCTCAGGATACCATCCTCAAAAAAAAACAAAAAAACACCTTTCTTGTTGAGATTTTCTAAAAGAAAATGTTCAAAACCGCCGTTCCTCCGCTGACCTTTTGTGGCAGATCAAACATGGCTGCAGCTCAGGTCCAGGTGCTGAGGATCGAGGGCGGCGAGCGGCGTCTCAGCGGAGCGTTTACCGCTCTGTGTGCAGCGTCGGTGTTTAAAACCTCGTCCGGAAACAATAAAATGTGTGAAATCAGACTTCAGACATCTCGAGATGAAATTAATAGGTAAAACAGAATAATTACAGGTACACGTACGCGTTTTTCTACCTCATACATGTGCAACATCTCATATTTAACTTTTAACTTCGCTACATTCATGTGGAAGTTAAACTCACTGTTTGTCCCTGAAATGTCCTGACGTCTCATCAAACATCCAGTTTTGTTCTCAAGAATACGGTGGGAAAGTGTCTCGAAGTCTGCGTAAAAATATCTGGTTCCTGCTGCTAACACTTCTTGAAAATGTCCTGAAGTCTGATGAAAAAATATCCAGTGTTGTTGCAACAAACACAGCTGGAAGACGTCCTGAAGTCTCATTAAAAGCTTCTGTTTTGTCCCCACTAATGCATCTGAAGTTGTGCTGACATCTCGTTAAAAATATCCAGTTTTGCTGCCAAGAATACATCTTGAAAATGTTCTGAAGTCCAGTTAAAAATATCCAACAAGGTGGCAAAAAAATGTCTCGAAGTCTCGTTAATTGCAACAAACAGCTGAGAAATTTCCTGAAGTCTCATAAATCTTCTGTTTTTTTTCGAACAACTTTGAGTTTTGTCACCAATAACATGTCAACAACTGTCCGGTAGTCTCATCAAAAATATCCACTTTTGTTCCAACAAAGATGGAAAAACAAATGTCTCGACTTCTAGTTAAAAATATCCGGTTTTGTCGGCGTGAACGCGTCCTGAAGTCAAACAAACCCAGTTTTCTTGCAACAGATGGCTGAAAGAACCTTTGTTTTCAGCTTTGTTGGTAGATTCTTGATCCGGTTTATCGGGATGCTTTTCTGTATTAACAACAAACTCCTGCTGCTGGTGGAAAACATGAATCTACATGAGGACGAGTTATGAAACGAAAGTGGAGCCACCAGAAGAACCAACAACAAACCTAACGACTGTATTTCCTGATTGATCAGTAAAGAGAGCCGAGCAGCAGAAAACAAACCGGGCCGCTGATGGACCGGCAGTCTGTTTCTGTGCGATCTAATCAGAACCCTCCAGCCGTCTGCAGACACCTGCCGGGTGACACCTGGACCGTCCCAGCATACGTTTAGCGGTGTGAATCCTCAGAGAAGCTGGACTGGGTGACGAGGACGAGGCGAGGGCAGAGCGATGGGAGGTTTTAATGAGGACCTCCATCCTGAAACCTCCAGAGAGCGGAGACCTGGAGGACCCGGCGAGCCGCGAGGTGGCGGCGCTGACCTCCCTCAGCTGTCGGCGGGATCCATGACTCCTCCGAAACCCCGACACCTCTTCCTCACTCCTCTTCCTCCCCTTCTGCTCCTGATTCACACATTTCAACTGAAACTTTAGTTTGATAGTCTGGTGGTGACGCTCAACTTCCTGTTGAGTTTCTGAAAAGTTGACTGGTGGACGAACGTCACGGTCTGATCTTCTTCTGTCTCTGAGAGCTGGTTCAGACCCAGAACTGGACCGTTTGATAAGGCGACTAACAAAACATCAAGAAAAACCCCTCACACCTTATCAGGACCTTAAATACTGAATCTTTAAAAATGATAAACTGATGGACGTCTGTGACAAACGGCTCATCACAGCTAAGCTAACGATGCTAATGAGTAACGTGCCTGCAGTTTGAAGTGAATCAGAAAAGAGTCTCTGTGATGATGTCACTACAGAAAAACATGATATACCTTAAATCGCCTGTTTTTTGAATGGAGTCTGGTGAAGCAGTCTGACTCAGAGGTCCTCCGGGAGCAGAAGATATATTATCCATATATATGAAATATACAGAAAAACTGATGAACTCTGAACGTTGAAAGTGTTCAAAAGTGTCCTTGAGCAAGACGCTGAACCGCTGCCTGAAATATAAGTGTGTGTGTGTGTGTGTGTGTGTGTGTGTGTGTGTGTGTGTGTGTGTGATTACATGTAAATGCTGGCGAGGTAGCGAGCAGCACGATTGTCTCTCTGCAGCGTTGCTGTTGTTGTGTTTGGGCGTGATGAGCCGTTAATATCACAGAGTCCCTCCAACAGATGGCATGTTGTTGGAAAACAGATGTTATTTTGCATCGGAACATATGATGAATATTTATGCTGTATTAGTTCACGACACTGAAGGCCTCGCTGGTGATTGGCCGCCTCGACTACACTTGAGCTGCAGAGATGAACGAAGAGTTTCTTTATTCTGACTTTAGTCTTTAACGTCTGATGGTTTTATTGACGTCCAGGAGAACTTTTATCATAATGTCTCTGTTTTAACCCGACATCTTGTAACTCTGCAGCTTCTGGACATGTTTGTGGCAGCAAAACTGAATCTTTCTACAAGATATCTGTAGATTTTCCACACATACAGAAATCATAACAAAACCTGATGTTCTGACCAGACATCAGGACATTTTCCAGCTGTGTTTGAGGCTTATTGTTTGGGGGGAAAAGTCGTGTTTGGAGCAACAATATTTGGGGAATTTCTTGTTGTGTTTGTGGCGAGAGAGTCAGAAAACACAACTGCATATTTTTGACCAGTCTTAATTTACTGGCCATAGTTTTGGCAACAAAAACAGATATTTTTAATGAGATTTTGAGACATTTTCCAGCTGAGTTTGAGGCAATAAATCAAGATATATTTACAGGATATTGGGGAAATGAAGTGTTGCATTTGTGGCGATAAAACTTGGTATGTTTGATTAAATATCTGGATGTTTTCCAGCTGTTGGTGGTTAAAACACACATATTTTGGACGAGACTGCAGAATATTTTCCAGTCACATTTGTTGGGACAAAACTAGATTTTTAAAACAAGTTATTGGGTTATTTCTTGTATTTGTGGCTAAAAAACAAACATGTATGATGAGACTTCAGAACATTTTCCTGTTGTGTTTGCGCTGACAGAACCAGGTGTGCTGACCCAGAACCGGATCTCCTCCTCAGACTAACATGAGGATTTTTAACGGCGTCGTCACAACAGGAAATAGAAAAGTGAACCTACAGAAGGCTGAGCGGCTCAGTGAGCAGCGGAAACTACACCGCCAACATTTATTGATTACAGTAGTGATGGTTCTTGGTTTGGGTTCTGCAGGTTTCACTCTTTATTAAACATTTAATGCTCAGCGCTGATTGTCCTGTTAAAGGAGCAGGCCGCTGTTTTGGTCCTTTCAGGCTGCGCTGACCTCCGTTTCTGAGGATGAAGATTATTCAGCCGGCTGTAGTTAATATTAAGCAGCCGCTGACACCGAGGCCCCGGCGCCGGGCTCTCGGCAGGGAGGTGGCCCTATTGAAATGAGCCGAGCCGAGCCTTAATAATACATTCGTCCCTCAGGGGCCACACATGGGAAATAAATGTCTGCTGCTCCGGAGCTGCAAGGAGCTTTGGATCATACAAATCCTGATTCCTGATTCCTAAATTGAGTCATTATCTTCTCGACTCCATGTTGATGGAATGTCAGGTGAAGTGTCGCGGTCCACAGAACATTTCTGGGGCTGAATTAGCAAATGAGCAAAAACCCAAACCCATTAAACCTTTGCTGAATTAGCTGTTAGCACTTCCTGTTAGCAGTGCACTCGTGTATATACAGACAACTGTCACTGGATCTCTGTGATCCTGAAGAAAACTTAAAAACATGATGTTTCTAAGGCAAGTTCTGCACACGGAGGATTTCAAAGTGGATTTATTGTTGCATAATTGCAACTTACATCAATATTAATGACATCCTATTAAAGTTTAAGTCACACTGCATTTAAAAATATATGCAGACTGATTGTAGAAAATAGATGCTCCTTACATGTGCAGAACTTGCCTTAGAAAACTCATGTTTTTAAGTTTTCCTCAGTCTCACAGGGATCCAGTGATAGTTGTCTGTACATCCATGAGTTCACTGCTAACAGGAAGTGCTAACAGCTAATTCAGCAGAGTTTTAATGAGATTTTGAGCATTTTTTACTACATCTACCAGATCCTGGACGTCACAGCCTGGAGGACGCGTGACTTGACCTCCTCTGGTCTCTTTGTGTTTGGATGCTCTCTGACTCGTTGCGGCCTGTTACGCTGATGTGGGATCAGATACAAACACTCCTCAGCTGCCAGTCTGAGCAGAAGCTTCTGAAATTGATTCATGAATTAATATCGTCTCCCGGCTTCAGGAGGCAGAAGCTGAGCTCTGGAGGGGATTTACATATTAGTCTAATAGAAATGAATGAGGCATCAGTGACTGCAGAGCGCTATCCATCATCTGCAGTGACACGGGGCTGGAGGAGGGACCGCTGGACTGTCACACGTGTGATAATCACGCCGTAACGCCGAGCTGCGGTAATGTGATGTGGTGTCATCAGGAGGGAGGAAGGAAGAGGCTGGTGGAGGTCAGAGCCGAGAGTCCTTCACCACTGTCACGGCTGTAATTGAGCCGCTGGCGTCCATGTTGGCCCACTCGTCACTTTCCATATCGTCACGGTGATGGTGGGGGACGTCGTGTCTGACCTCACAGAATGCTATCGAGCAACCACAGAAGAAGAACTGTGTGGGAAAACTTCATTCTTCACCTGGAGGACTGATCAGTTTAACCTGGGTTTATGACATATTGTAGTAATGTTGATAAAAAGAACAAATATATGATAATTTTCCGTATATCAGCTGACTGTCACGGCGGGCAGAGGGGCAGCCAGAGACCACTGTTCAACACTACGCTTTAAGATTTATAAGCATGAAACCACCGAATAGTTTGAACTAGACTTCTGGACATTTTTCAGCCGTGTGTGGAACAGAACCAGGATGTTTTGCAGAGACTTCAGAACATTTTCCAGTTTTGTTTGTAGCGACAAATTTTGGATATTTTTGATGAGAAGTCGGGACATTTCCAGCTGCATGTGTTACGACTAAACCAGGATACTTTTAATGAGACTTCAGGACATTTTGAGGTTTGTTATTGTTTGTTTCTGATGAGAAGTCGGGACATTTCCAGGCGGGTTTACAGGCGACAGAACCCGGTACTTTCAGCCAAAACATAATGATTTCTGGACTCTGACAAAGTGGTTTTTGCACCCAGACCATAAACAGCGTTTTCACAACATTAAATGAAAAATAAAACTAAAATAAACTCACAAAAAGTTGCAACATAATGAAATGTGAATATCAAACATATTCCTGGTCATTCTTCACATTTTATTCTTCGCTGATGCGGCTCCGGCAGCTGCGTTCAGGTTCGTCGGGGTGTTTTGAAAACCGTGTCGCTCATAAAGAGTCCGTCTAACTCGGAGCCCCGAGAGATGTCGGAGAATGCGGCTCGCTGTAAAACACATTCCTGCGAAGGCCTTTAAAGTGAGCAGACGGCCTGTTTACTGCCCTGCAGTGAGATCACATCGTTAAACCTGAAGAGCTGATTAGAGATGAGGAGCGTTTCTGTTGTGTTTTTAAAATCAGAGGAAGTCAGACGGCCTCTTGTGTTTGTTCAGCTGCAGATTAAAGTGTGACCTGTTTGTTACATTAAGCTCTTTGCTGTTTGGTTTTCTTATGAAGTGAAAATGGATGTCGGAGCGTTCAGCTGCTTCTTCTTTTGCCTCGATTGTGCCGTTCTTATTATATTATTAGATTTAGTGAAATGAAGGGATGATGTGCAGTAAATGTCCTTTATCAGTCATCAGCTGTGGTCCGATCTGTCAGCGCTGAACAACAGTGTGAGTCTGACGCCACAGTTAACCGAAACT
>CAEMYA010000195.1:317319-328978 GCA_903131615.1 Diplodus sargus | reverse complement strand
TGAAAATGGATGTCGGAGCGTTCAGCTGCTTCTTCTTTTGCCTCGATTGTGCCGTTCTTATTATATTATTAGATTGAGTGAAATAAAGGGATGATGTGCAGTAAATGTCCTTTATCAGTCATCAGCTGTGGTCCGATCTGTCAGCGCTGAACAACAGTGTGAGTCTGACGCCACAGTTAACTGAAACTGAAGACATCAGGAGGAACGATGTGAAGGCAAACGTCGACTCCTCCAGTCGTTCTGAGTGTTTACAGTGTGGATGTTTACTTCCTGCTCAGGCCTCCATGTTTTCAAATGCTCGGCTGTCGACGAGACATGAAACAGACGACATGACGGGTTGTTACTTATAAATAACTAACAGAGTTTCATGGTGATATCTGTTAGTTTAAGTCTTCAGTGTTTTGACAGTTAACATGTTTCTCATAATTATGACATGCCATGGGAATATATATATATATATATATATATATATATATATATATATATATATAATTTTTAGTATTTAGTATATATTTTAAGTTTCCATTATTTTTTCTGATTTATACAAAATTCCATCAGTAAAAAATCTTTGACTTTAACGTGTCACCAAAATAAAACGAGGATTTTGAACCTCTGATTTCTGTTAAATCACCTCATTTGCACATTAAAACAGACAAAATCAGAACATTTTTATTCCAAAAATAATCGTCTTCATGTCAGAAATCAGCTGGAGATGTAACGCGGTGTCTCCTGTTCTCATCAGCAGATCTTCTTCTTCTTCTTCCTTCAGTCCAGCAGCTGATTTGAATCTGACTCTGTGAGAATTAACTGAGTTGTTTCGTAACGTTAACGAGCGCGACGCTGCACAATGTGACTAAAATCATCCTGTTTGTGATGAAATCCATTCTTCTCTCACCAGGATGATATTTATAATCCATGACCTCGCGTCCTCTCATCTCTCCGTCTCCGTTATCTCCATCAATAAATGAAGGTGCTGCTAATGCTCCATCTTTGCACGTCTTATCTCCACCTCTTGTTCGCGGCCTGCTCGGATTTCACAGCCCGGGGCTATTTTCTCTCCCACTTCACATCTCTGAGAGAATAAGGAATTCCAGTGGCAAAAGCAATCACAACCTCCAGATCAAACGTATCCTCGGCTGAATTCCCTGACAGACTAAAATCATTTGTTCCTCTCGCTAACGCTCAGCGCCGCGTCCCCCGAACCTCTCGGCTGCTTTGTTTTATGTGGTTTCTGCCGCGGCGTCCTCTGGGCCGCTCTGTCACAGCTAATATTGGAGAACACACAGGCTAACTGCAGCAGCAGCAGCCGCTCGGCACGCGTCTCGCCTTTTCCCCTCCTGTTAGCGTCCTTTTTCATCAGCCTCCGAGTGAGGATTTACATTATGTCAAGCCCGCTCTTCCTGGCGAGGTGAGACGAGGTCAGGGGAAGTTATTTCAAAGAGGTCGAGCGGCGTCTCAAGACCGCGTGGCGCCTCGCTTCTGACACTCGACAAGAAAGGTTTGAGGAAAGTGCGTTGTCGGCAGAGCGTGCAGGAGCGGCTTCAAAGACTAAAGTTGTGTTGTTGAATTATTGAAGCGATCAACACTCCTGCCGGAGGAAACGAAGGGACGGACTGATGGAGGATAATATTTACTCAGTTACAAGAAGCGGGAGATGTCGGCCTGGACGTCG
This sequence comes from Diplodus sargus, assembly GCA_903131615.1. NCBI lineage: Eukaryota > Metazoa > Chordata > Actinopteri > Spariformes > Sparidae > Diplodus > Diplodus sargus. The sequence goes on along the minus strand of CAEMYA010000195.1, from coordinate 327,306 downwards.
GCTCACTGAGACCAGAACCGCCTTCATGTTCTGCTTTAATGTTTCATTGTGAAGAACATGTTGACAATAATGACACCAGCAGAGTTTAACATTTTCTTTTTCCCTCCATCTCTGCTGACTTTCAGACTTAGCTAGCTTAGCGTTAGCCTCACTCGAAGACGACCCGCTGACTGATACCAGAGATCCTTTATTGATTTGTTTGCGAACTTGTTGTTGTTTGTGGAACTTTTTGTGGAAGCCGTTTTTTGTAAAACACCCTCCATCTTTTTAAAGGACAGTTTTCTGGACATAAAACCAATGAGAGAGACGTTTGTATGTATGAAGGACAACACAGACAGAGCTTGTTTAAAAAAATCAATGTCAATTTTGTATTTCTTAAAAATGTACAAATGATATTTACATTCATCCAGCACAACAAACTGGTTTAATAATGTACAAAAGAAAAAAAAGAGTTTGATTCTCTCGTCTCGCTGCCGGAGCACAACCGATTTATCAATGCATGAGTTCATAATTCAGTCACAAATCAAGTCTCTGATGCCTGACGCTGAGATGTCACAGTTAATCTCAGCAGCAACGCAGCGATCGAATAATGACTCACTGCTATGATTGGACTGTTTTCTCCTTGAGCAGAGACGAGCGAGTTGACACAAAGGCTCAAGTAATTTACAGTGTAAAAACAAGTCGGTGCTGATGGTACAATCAAACATGTAGGTATCAGACGATTACCTGGTTGCATTTACACATTTAGATGTCATCATTTGGCTGAGCCAGGCACTTAGTAAACTGATCTTACTGCAGACAACGGAAAGAATTCTGTTGTTCATGTCATATTTACTACCTAAGGCAAAAAAAACTCAAATATGGCTTTTTAAAAAGATAAAAAAATGGCCATTTTAAATAATCAACAAATGAGACTGTACAGGAAACCAAGAGTCACACACTGCGGAGGCTTTGTGGCACACGATCACATCAATTTTAAGTTATGTTTATTGTGCATCAGGAGTTCAAGAGTTCTGCTCAGACATCAGGTCCAGGAACTTGCTCTCTTCTGCCAGAGCAGTCAGCAGCGAGCTCATGTCCCCGATGGCCATGTTCCCCGTCGCTGGCGGCACAGACGGCAACGTGACTGAATTCCTCGGCGTCGTCAGTCGAGAGGAACTCTGGGACAAGCTCTGGAGTAGACCAGGACTCAAGGTTCCCGACATGAGGCTGGAGTGATCCCCGTCATCCAGCATGGTATCAAAGTCTATCTGTGTTTGCACCAGTGGTGCAGTACAGTCTACAGTCCTGGACGCCTGGTTGTTGCCTGAACTGGGAGGACTGGGAGGTATATTCACCAGAGGGTCCAAGTTCCCGTTTGGCTCAAATACTTGAATCTGCCCTGTGTAGTACACGGCGTTGTCGTCTGAGTTCTGTTCGCAATAAAGTCCTAAAACTTCCGCGCTGGGTAATTTGGAGGCTGCGTCCTCGTTGGAATGACTTGGATGCCTCGATTGCTGTGACACCTTTGGCCCTGAAAGGTGCCTGTTCAGAGATTTCGGTACTGTTGGTGGCCTCGGTTGGAGATTCCCAGTTTGCAAGGGAATCTGGGGGTTCATGTTGCAGTTCTGCTGATCAGAAATCATGATTGATCCATCACAGTCCTCAATTTTAACTTGTACAGGCTGAAAACCAGCATCAGCAAAGTGCATGTTAACAGTTTCCACGTCGTCTGGCTCCTGTTTGCACGGTGGATAAGTGGTGTTCCCATTCTTATCGAAGGGACTGATGTTGAACCTGCACTGAGAGCGAAGTCCTTCATTGAGATTTGACGACTGTTGGAGGCGGTTCGCTCCCGGTTCGGTACTCGGCTGTCTGCATCTCTGCTGCGTTGTGTTGACGAGGTTTTGAATCATCTGCTGGTTGTTGTGTAAAGATCCAAAGTTCTGGTTCTGCTGGAGGACAGCAAGGTTCCCATGAAGCTGTAGTTTGGAGTAATCCTGGCTGGCATCCACGGGTCCCAAGGAGTTGTTCCACTGACCATCGGCCTTACAGTCCCTCGGTGAAGATGGACCCATCTGTCGTTGCTGCCCTGGACTCATGCTAACTGGACTGGGCAGGTTAACGATGGCCATCCTTCTCTGAAAGTTGGGGACCGGTGCTTGTTGAATGGTTGTGTCTCTGTTGTCTGACAGTATCAGGTCTTCCTCACAGATGTCACCGGTTATCATCTCCATGGTGACGTTCTCAGTGATGCTGGGCGGTCGCAGGCTGTGAGGGTGGCGGTGGGGACTCCCATCCGATCGCAGGCAGCCTGGAGGTGGATGGGGCTGCATGGTCACCCCTCCGCTCAGTGTTCCCATGCTGTTGTAGCGCTGCATTTGCGGCTGGTTGTGATAATTCAGGCGTCTCACAGGGTCGCTGGCTCTGCGGGGGATGTTGGACGGGACCTCATGAGGCATCACGCTCCGGGTGTTGTAGCTGCTGTACTGCCTGGACGGTACCTTGTAGGTGGTGGAGGATTCTTGGGAGTCGCCATAAAGGGCTGTGTTGGTCTTCATGTATGGAAGAGGTGTAGGTGGTGCACCTCCAATGGCAGCAGCATATTTTGCCTTGAGGCGGTAGTGCTGGGCAGGGGTCAGACTGAGGGGGCTGGGTAAGCCCCTTCCTCCGTACCCTCCTCCTCCTCCGCTGCTTCCCCCACACTGGCTGGTCTGACTGGAGCGGCGTGAGATGTCTGCAGAGATGGGGTCATAGGAGTCAGCAGAGCTGAGGTTGTTAAGGCGGTTGGCGCTAAACTGTGAGGCCTGACTTGAGCGCCGACTAGAGTAGCACGGGGAGATGCCTGAGGAGCGGCGGCTGAGGGTGTAAACTGAGCTCAGGGTACTGGAGGTGCTGTCGCGGCGCTCGGAAAGGTTCTCCAGCAAAGTGGTTTTACCAGAGCTCAGATCACCCAAGCCAGATCCAGGGAAGGACACCAGACCACCACCCATACCTGGACTCTCCAGGAGGGACCCTGTGAAGGAACAGATGGACAGAACAGAACATGTCAGACACTCAATCTTAGGACAAAGACGAACATCTAGCAGTGAGAGTAAGAGTAACCTGAGCTAAAAGGAGAGTGAATGTGGGGTGGCTTGTGAAATTGGGAGCTTGTTTTGGAGTTCTCTTAGCCCCCAAGTAGTCAAAGATCCTTTTCAGACCTGGTTTTACCATCCATCCTGGTGGATCTAATTACAAGTGAACAGCTCTTAGTCCGTCAGTAAACACTGTCCATCACTGGGACAAACAGACACCATGTCTTCTACACAAAGAAGGACAGAATCTGATGTAGAATTATACCCATCTTCTTTGTCCCGTTACTCACCGCTTGCTGGTATGGGTGGCAGCTTGGTGCCGAGGACCTGGGGCGTTGGGTTGCCGGCCCACCGACACGAGTCCCTCACTGTCATCAGCTTCTCCTTTTTCAGATGCTCCAGGCGCTGGCAGGTGCCGAGCTGCTTTCGGAAGTGGAGCCCCAACACCGCGACCCCACCGGTGGAATCATCACAGCCCAAGGACTCCACGAAGGGCAGGTCGTCCAGGGTGCTGAGGTCCCCCAGGCTCCCCCCGCTGTGCGCCGCCATTTCTACTCCACTGTCATTGTTGGTGGCACTGCCAAGTGGTGATGGTTCGCTGCTACATGATGACTGACCGCCAGGGCTGGACTGATACATCTAGAGCGAGGACAGAGGAGAAAAAAGACTGTTTGTCCAACGAAACAGTTTTTCTCTACAGAACAAAAGTGGAACAGCGCTTCACATGGCACAGAGAACAGTGAATCATTGAGTGTTTTATCCTCCCCCGGCTTAATTGTAAATAATGAGTGTTTTTTGGGATGGGGTGAAGAGGTGGGGGTGCACCACAGATTACAGACTGTCTTAGTCTGTCTGTGAATTAGAAATGGGCAGGATGAAAGGCTGCTTGAGCCCGAGCCAGAGTGCCAGAGCGATCATCACAAGATGTGATCACGTTTTCAAAAACTGAGCTGTGAGTGTGGAGGCTGTTTGAACATTTAGGTGAGCAAGAAGCTTTGCTTGTCAGCGACTTGTTTCAGTTAGTTTTACACTGAAAATCCTCTGAGGCTTTTCTTTCTTTCACCTGCAGGTTTTTTTCCCCCTTTGCTTTGTTCTTTGTTTCTTCTGGGAACAAATAAAGCCAAACTTCACGGCTCGGCCTGCACTTTGAAATCATTATTCTGACTGTAGCTGCTGTTATAATCCATTTTCTAATCGTTTCTAACAAAGACATCAAGTTGAAATTCACAGCTCCTGATCTGAGACTTCTGCATCGTAGTGTAAAAGTGTTGTATTTAATCTCTTTCCCTCAGACAATAACGGTTGCATATCTCTCTAAATCCTCACAGTCTCTAATATATTCGCTGCTAAAAAGCTGCTGTCGTGATCACAGCTTGATAGTTGGCTCTGTTTGCACAGAGCGCCATAACCAATTCCCAGTGTTTGAATATTAATCCTGGAGCGGCTTTTATCATGTTCAGGCTCTGACGTGTGTTTGATAGGTCTCCACTGTCGGTTTAAACTGCCGGTGTCAAGGAAAAGTGACGCACATGGCTTCAGAGATGACATGCAGTCCAAGCTTCCTCTCTTTATTTTTAAATTTGTCATCTTGTTTTGGAATGAAACTGTTTATGTGATGGCAGAAATGGTGAAAGATGTTAAAAGATGGGTCAAAATGGTGAAGGGAAGCATCGGTGAGCTCACCTTAGTAAAGTCTGTCCATTAGGAAAGTCAGGAAAGGGAGAAAAATCAAGACAGTCAAGCAGCAAGCAGAGGAAAGGATTGAACAAAGAGGCCTAAACATGGAAATGTACGGGCTCGTTTTCCACCTGAGCTGACTGTTTTATGTGCACAAAGTTGGTGTAAATTAAGAAATTAAGAAATATAATGTGATTTAATCTTGTTGTAATCTTCTTGTAAATTTAAGTCACAACCAGTAGCACGAGTTTTGGCTAACGTTAGTAAAAGTGCTAAGATAAGGTCAATGAAAACGTTAGCTTCAGCAAATATTACTTTGAAAGATGTAAACCTGTTTTTAAAAAATGTACAAGATGATTGTGAATTTCTTGTGGATTGTGTTTCCAACATTTTAAAGTTCCCCGAACTCATCAACTCACTAAATCGAGCGTTTTTTAAAGGGAGTCTGGGGACTTTCTCCACAGGTGACAGAATTAAACACCATTTAACATATTGTGAATTGGTACATCACATCCGCCCTGTGTGCATCTTATTTTTGCATAAAATAAATCAGCTAGAATAAATAATAAATATTTCAGTGTGTTCAAACGTCTTCAGCTGAATGTCAGAAGCACTTACAGTGATTCTGCCTGTGTGGTGGAAATTCAGACCGTAACGTTTCAAAAGAGCCCAAAATCTCGACTGCTCAGCTTTGAATTAACTTTGTCTGGCGAGGAAAGGCGTTACAAATGTATAATCAACTCTCTGAGCGTTCTCACCACAGAGTTTTCCGTCTTGATGGATTTGACGTGCAGGTAGTCCTCCACGCCTCGGGGGGAGCTGTTGCTGTCGGACATCTTGTCCTCCCTCTGGATTCTGTCTCTGTTCCCCGTCTCGTTCTCGCCGTTCTCTCTCGGCGGCCTCGGCGGCAGGTCGGCACGCTGCTTCTTGGTGACGTGGGCCTCCGGGCCGTGGACCGTCTTCACGTGCTTCCTGAGAGAGCTGGGGTCCGTGTAGCGCTTCGTACAGCCGGGGATCTTACATACGTAGGGTTTCTACAGAGAAATATACAGGTATTGATTAAAGGTCCAGTGTGTAGGATTGAGTGGCATCTAGTGGTGATGCTATCTCTATAGTCTCTGTTAAAAGTTAGCTGAATTATCTGTTAGCACTTCCTGTTAGCAGTGAACTCATGGATGTTCAGACAATTATCACTGGATCACTGTGATACTGGAGAAAACTTAAAAACGTGACTTTTCTAAGGCAAGTTCTGCACATGTAAAGTCTGTCTTTTTTTTCTAAAATCATTATCTTCTTCTGGTTCATAACACACATTAAATATTGTTTTAGATTGATTTCACTGTGCAGGTCTGTGTGCAGTACATGTTGTTTCTGAAACGCTGCCAGGTTTCATTTTCTCCTCGCCGTCTGCAGGTGGTCCGCCTCAGCAGGGCGGAGGGGAGGCGGTGAGCATGATTCGCCCTAATGCATCGTGGGTCGTCGTGCTCATTATGTCTACACCTCATTATTTACTCTCAAACGACGCACACAGGAGTTGTAAAGCGACTGCCTGACATGAAATTGTCTTGATGTGGAGAAGATGAGGGCAACAGTGCTGTTCAGAGTGACAGACGGCTTCACCTTCAAACACGTGTTTCATCTCCCTCTGACAGAATTTCTTACGGATCTCTCTATAAGAAAGTCTGTGTGAAGTTCCAGTTTCGTGTACCTCGTTGGAGTGTGTCCGGTTCTGGTGTTTGGCTCGGTCCGAGGCGTTGGAGAAGGCTTTGTTGCATCCTTCGTGCTCGCAGACGTACGGTTTCTCGCCGGTGTGCGAGCGCAGATGAGTTTTGAGATTCTCCAGACGGGAGTAGGCCTTGGAGCAGCCCTCGAACTGCAGAGGAGGAGAAGAGAAACAAGCGGTGTTGAGCTGGTCTGATGTACGGCAGGAACTTCTCTGTCCTGGACCTCAAAATAAGAAGTTTATTTATTATATATAAACACAGGAAATTAACATAACCGGGAAGGTGTTTTAAAACTTAAATATAAGAAAAAAATCTCCAAAACATCATTAAATGTTTGCAGAATCAGCTGTTAGCACTTCCTGTTAGCAGTGAACTCATGAAAATACAGACAACTATCACTGAATCACTGTGATGCTGAAGAAAACTTAAAAACGTGATGTTTCTAAGGCAAGTTCTGCACATTTGAGGAGTGTCTTTTTTCTTAAATCACTCATCACATATTTTTATCTTCAGTGTTACTTACTCCATCAGTCCATCACAATTACATCCATTAATCTGTAGAAATCCCGGAAAAAATATAGTTTCTTTCATGTGCAGAACCTGTCTTAGAAACTTCATGTTTTTAAGTTTTCTTCAGTATCACAATAATCCAGTGATAGTCGTCTGTACATCCATGAACACACTGCTAACAGGAAGTGCTAACAGATAATTCGGCAAAGTTTAAATGGAGTTTTGGAGCATTTTCTTTTATTATTATCGTTGTATTACATTTGGAAAAAAAAACCTCCAGAAAAGTAATTTTTTGGGGGGTGAACTGCTCCTTTAATCCTTCCAGATGTTTGATGAAGCAGCTGCTGTAAGATTAATGCATTCATATAATCTGTGATGAGTAGAAGAAGAAAGAAATCTTCAATCCAGCCATCCCAGGGGTGGATGTGTGTGTGTGCATGTGTGTGTGTTTTACTGACAGTGTGTGTGTGTTGCCGGTGTTTTAGAGAGCGTGTGTCGCCACCCGTGGGGGCGCCGAGGCCATCCGTTACCCACCGTGCACTTGTGTGGTTTCTCCCCTGTGTGTCGGCGCATGTGAACCACCAGCATGTACTGAGCTTTGAAGGGCTTCTGCTCCCGCGAACAGTCGTCCCAGCGGCACACGAACTCCTTCTTCTCTCCGTGGATGTGGTCATTATTGATGTGCTGTGGGACACACACACACACACACGCAGAGAAATGAGAGGTTTTCTGGCGAGAGTTGTCCACTAAGAGGCTCTCATGTTGCTCTCGGTAGGATTTCTCTGTAGAAATCCATCTTATCAGAGTAAATCTCAAAGGAAGCTGCAGCAGAGGAAAAGTGTTCCAGCCCCGCTAATTAGGACCACGTAGACTCTCCAAACCGCCAAAATAAAAGTCAGATTTAATAGTCAAATCTGAATATTCTCCCACAATGTAAAGTTGTGTTTGGTAATCTTAGTTTAAGTTATTTCTTTTAAAGAAAAAGTGGATAAACTCTGATCTGAATGTTGTTTCCAGGACTTTAAGCACTTCATCATCCTCCTCTTCACTCGTCGTCTTTGGTTTCTTTTGCTCTAAAACATCAAGAATCATTCTGTGTTTATAACTGCTGTATTCACAGATCTTACAGCGTCACATTAGGAGCTCTCTCCATGGCTGACTGCTGATTGTGAGCCTCATGTCCCCAAATCAATCCAGGATACGTTGAAATAAATAATCCAAAACGAATAATACTCGATAAGATTTGATCTCATGACTCCTCTGAATTCTCCTTCTATCTGCAGTTTGCAGTTTTCTTCCTGCCGTCGTCTGTTTGACCTCCAAACCGTCATCAGTTCCGTTTTTTTTCTTTTCTTCTTCCCATCACAACAAGCAGAGTCTTGGTTAAAAGGGTCTTAAGCATTCCTCACTTCCAGTGAAGCAAGGAGAGAAAAGCGGCAGCAGGGTGAGGGGATTAGTGAGGCCTGCTGGGGGGCGATGCTGTCCATCATTCATTAAACTTCATTCTTCGTCCTGTCTGGAGAAAATCTCCCATGAAGCCGCTCACCTCTGCGACTGTTTACAGACGGCTGGAGCTGCTATGTGTGGCATTTTAAACATCAGCGTTTCATTGTCCACATCGCTGCGACGCTTTGATGTGATTCCTGTAAACAAATGAGACTGCGGTCGCAGCGACTGCCCGCAGTATTGTTAGCTATTGTTTTCTGCAAATCAAGACCACATTTCCCGTAAACTCCATCACTTCCTCTCCTCTCTGCTGGCAGAGCGACGCTGCTTCTCTCTGTGGATTCCAGGAGGAATCAGCTTCAGCATTTCTTGGATTCTTTTGGTCATCAGAAACATGCTTTAAGAGTCAACTCTGTTCTCTTTCCCCCTTAATTTGTTGGAAAGTGATTTAAAAACAAAATGCAAAGCAGAAATTTGTAGAGGTTGCCAGGTTTGGCAGCAATATCCTGCAATATAGCCAGACACTCAGCACAGAGTGTTGGGCAGATGGAAATGTCAATTAGTGAGCTTTAGTGGTGTTTGTTGTTGGTGTGTGTCTTAACTTTAGACAGCCATGCTAACTGTTTCCCCCTGTTTCCAGTCTTTATGCTAAGCTAAGCTAACACATCCTGATCTTTGTGAATTGTGAATAATGTAAAGACGTGATGGAGACAGGTCTGTGTAGAGATGATGGAGACAGGTCTGTGTAGAGATGATGGAGACAGGTCTGTGTAGAGATGATGGAGACAGGTCTGTGTAGAGATGATGGAGACAGGTCTGTGTAGAGATGATGGAGACGTGATCTTTGCACTTTGGTCTCCAGTCTTCAGAGTATTTCAGTCGCGGGACGACTGAGCAGATTTTCTGTGTCCATGTTTCTGCGGATCATCTTTTCTTCGTGCTCTGTATTGTTAGTTTGACGTGTATAATTTGAGGATCACAGGCGCTCTGCTTGTTTGTTGAAGCTCTCGTTGCAGTGTGAGTGTGTGTGTGTGTGTGTGTTTGTGTGTGTTTGTACACTCTTACGTGGACCAGCTGCTCCTGCGTGTCGTACTCCTTGCTGCAGCCCTCCCAGTGGCAGTTAGTCTCGTAAACGGCCTCCGGCTCCTGCTTACAGTCGTCCCGGTCCACGTCGTCCTTCAGGTCCAACAGGCTGCCGTGATGGTTCTGTGGAGAACACAAATCACACCAAACCTCCCATATTTATATACATCCTAAAAGAATGGATCTAAAAACACAGAGAATCTGTAAAAGCAGCTGGCACTGTGTTTTTCTGTGGACCTTCACAGTTGTCCTGCAGTCAGAGTGTTAGCAGCACATGTGGAAGCGTTCAGTGTTAAACTCCAGCTGCTGGAGTCACATCCAGCTGTTTGTTCATGTGTTTTACCTGATAGGATCACCAGAGACAGTAAATTACAGACTGAAGTGCATCGTGCTGCTCTCAAGTTAAAGAGGCTGGAGTCACATTTGTTTTGACAACTTCCACCACAAACACACACACACACACACACACACACACACACACACACACACAC
>CAEMYA010000195.1:302009-316577 GCA_903131615.1 Diplodus sargus | reverse complement strand
CACACACACACACACACACACACACACACACACACACACACACACATACACACACACACACACAACGTGCTGACTGCAGCATGTTTGTCTGCCCCACGCACGCTATCTTCATCAATTCTGGTGGCCCCAAGACGACGGCGCGCTCCGCCGTCCTCATGCATCAAGTCCAAACCTGCCTCGCTATCGGAGAGGAGCCGCAAATTTGTCAAAAGAGAGAGAAAAAGGCTCCTCAGATGACAATAAAGCCCGGCCAATATTTCATGAAAATGAAGTGCTCTGGCACAGTTTACAGTGGCCGGGGAGCGAGGAGGCAGCGGAGCGACCAACCCAATGGATGCAAAGCTCTTATCATGTGGAGTTTTTCTCCGTCCAGACGTTTCACATCGGGGTCACGGGAGGCGGCGGCTCCCCGGGGCCGCCAGCCGCCGAGGGAAACGCCAGGTCATCGCTTTAAACAGCGTCCCCGCCCTCGTCTTTAATTACTAACATGTCCTCACTTATCAAAATGTCCTCCTGCTGGACAGTGTGTTGAACTTATTCCTTTAAATTTCCTGATAGTCTCTATTTATTTATCAAGCTTCTCAAAAATCCCTCAAACTTTAGAGACGTGTCGCTGATATTTGTAAAATGTTCAAAAATATCCCAGATTTGTCTAAACGTCCTGACTTCACATCAAATGTCCAAACTTTGCAAACAATTCCGCCGTTCCAAAATGTTTTTAATAACCAAACTGTCCTCACGTATAAAAACTGAAACTGAAAGTTAAATCGTCTTCATGTTCACATCATGATTTTCTTCTCACTCTCTGACTTTAAAGACACGTTTTAAAACTTCTTCTCTCTGAATGTCTCATCTCTCATTTTTACCATCATTTCATTCTTGGAAATTAAAGTAAAAGCTGAATTGTTAATTTGAATAAATTAAAATCTTTTCTTTCCTTTATCTGAGTATCTGAAGTCACTTTCTGCACCAGACTCCCTTTAAAAAATGACACATTTTGTACCATCGGTCGTTTTCAAAGATACTGTGAAACATTTTAAGGTTTCGACAGAACAAAGAATAATAAAATAACAATTAACAGTTTTCTTCACTGTTGGTTTTTAGTGTTTTCTCACCCGTACCGGTGAACATGGCGACAGCGGCCTCAGTCCCTCGGCTTCAGTCTTGACCTTTGACCTTTTGGTGATCATCGGGTCGACGGTGCTGCTGACCGCCGAGTCGCCGCTCAGGTTCTGAGGACGGGAAGGAAAAAAAGTTCAGTGGAAAAATCTGACGGAATAATTTGTGCACGAATGAATAATAAAACTTTTGTTCCATCCGACGTCTATATAAGAACATTTTCAGCAGTTTAAAATGAATTCTGCTATAAATCTTTAACTGACAGATATAATCTGAAAGAAATAACATTTTTCACATCTTTGACAGTTTTTCATATAAAGACACATTTTGTTTGTTCATCTTTATTTTTATTTCACATCATATATTTTCCTTCATGTAGCTCCGCGTGTATTTTACAGTTTAACATCAGCAGACTTCCATAAAAACAACAGTTTCTGCATGTTTAAAGTATTTTCTCCACTAAAAACTAAACGTCCTCTTTTCAAAAAGGTTTGTGAGTTAAACAGATTTTTAAATTGAAGGTAAATCACAGTGTGAGTTCAGGTGACAAATTAAGAATCTCCAAATCCAGAGAAAAGCATCTGACTTCTATAAAATGAGCTGACAGGTCCGCTGTGAAGCGCCTCCGCCTTCCTCCGCCCTCGCTGACCGTCCCCACGCATCATGACTCCACAGGATCAGAGACAGACGGAGTTTGGACGGCGTGGGCGGAGCTTCTCCCTCTGAGCCACTCACAGCTGACCTCCGAGGGGACGCCGCCGCTCACACCGACACCGCAGATCTAAACACGGGTCGGCTGCGACCCGGCGAGGGAGGAGGGGGCGATAACGCCGACATCAAAACAGAATCCAGCGTGAGAACAAACACAGCAGAGAAACTCGGGGTTTGGTTTAGCAGTTGTTGTGGAAGCTGCCAGGGAGAAATACCTGGAGGCAGAGAGGGGGATTTCCTGCAGCCAGACTCCAGAGAGAAGAGATGTGATTTAAGACGGAGGGCTGATTCATCCTGAGAGCCTTTCATACACAAACCTCAAGAATTCTGAACCCAAACAACACAAACGTCGAGCTGGAGGAGCTCCAGAACACGAGACTGACGAACTCAGAGACCTCTGGATGTCACATTCATGATTCTGTCCCTTCGTTATCTAACAGGACCAGATCTGAACACAAGAACAGAGTGAAGGTCCGTCTACCTTTGACGACAGCTCGCTGTTGAGGGCGGAGCCGGGCAGCGAGGAGAGTCCGAGGCCTGGCTGGCGGCTGGAGTAGGTGGGCGGAGGCTGGATGAGGGGCGGAGTGTGGCCGAAGGCGCTGAGCCCTCGCTGCTGGGAGAGCAGCTGCTGGTAGGCCATCGGGTTGATGGGGTGAGGGAACGGGAAGGACGGGCTGCGAAGGAGACAGCACACACATGTTGGTACTGCAAGGTGGGGTTGAGGAGGAAGGAAAGAAGGAAGGAGCAACGTAGGAAACAGAGATGACGGTCAGGAAGGAATGAAGGAAGGGAATAAGGAGATGAGATGCAAAGGAAAGGAAGCACTGTGGCAGGAAGCAACACAAGGAGGAGGTAGTTAAGGAAGCAGAGTAGGAGGTATGGGGGGAAGGATACTAGGGAGTGTGTGAGGAAACAGATGATGTACGTGATGTTACCTGAGGCCTCCGACCGACAGGTGTCCGTACGAGCTGCTGGCCGCAGAGCTGGAGCGCGAGTTGTTGATGTAGGCGACCAGCGAGTTGGGCGAGGTGCGGATCATCGTCTGCAGGTCGATGCTGGCGTCGGACAGCGGCGAGATGGACAGCGCCCTCTTCCTGCTCAGCCGGGGCGTCAGTCTGGGGCTGGAGAACCTCGACACTGTGGAGACACAGGTGAGACCACAGGTGAGACCGCAGGTGAGACCACAGGTGAGACCACAGGTGAGACCACAGGTGAGACCACAGGTGAGACATCAGATACTCTGAATGAGCGTCCTGCTGCCACAGAGCACCGAATGTAGATTAATCCGCCGCTGAAAATAGTCCCCAACTAATTCACTGTTTCCTGCCAGAAAACGTTTTGTGTGAAATGTTGAGTTTTGTCCCTCGTGGCCACCGTAGAAATGAGCTTGGAGCCAAAAAGCCACTAAGATCCAGTTATTTCAGGTTTAAAACATTTATATTCTAACTTGTTAGCGACTGAACGTCGCCTGTTCAAACCGACTGTAAGATTTAAAGAATCAGGCGCTCACGTCTCCTCAGCTGAAGGTATTTTATTGTGGCGGGGTGATAAATACCCCACATCGCTTCAGATCTGCTGGCAGACGTCTCCTGCTCCCCTGTGAACTCTAAACACTCTGAAGGAATCAGTCCTGGTATCAAGCGAGTCGCTCCTCTTCGGGTCGGAGTGATTGATGCCGCCGGCGCCGCCCCGCGACACTGGAACCCGGCGGACGCAGAGCGGCTCTATCAATAAGTGCTGAGATTGATTCACAGCTAATACAGTCAACAATGTGTTCACGCTGACGGAAACTGAGGCTGACGGACGATATTACTCAGTGGAGTCTGCCGGAAAACTGTCCCAGTGACACAAATTCTGATTTGAAAATAAACTGATCAGGTGATTAAAGCTCAGAGGATGAAATCAGCAGGTCGAGATCATCCGTCATCGGTTTCCTTCACGTGTCTACAGAAGATAAAACTTCAAATCAAAAACCGTCTTCTTCTTCTCTCGTCTGTTTCAGGACTACAACAACATGTTTGTGTGCCGTGGAGCTCCGACATCTGCCCACATGTGGCGACCCCATTAACATTCAGACATAACTAATCAATCTTCCCACAATAATTCCCCGTAATTACTCCAGATAAACATCACGCGGGCCGGGTTGTGCTTCACGATGCTAAATGAGGGCAATTTACACAGAATTGATTTCAACTGCGGGGAAAATGTATGCAGAGCGATGTGATCGATCTCAGAGCCGAAATGTAAATTCAGACAACGACTGGGAATTTAAACTCGTCTGCACACAGAGAAAACGACACAAAGACTACAGGAAGCGTTTTAGTGGGAACATTTTCTTTCTCTCAGGATAAAAAAAGCTGATATTTGACCGAACAGTGTAAACTCGACAGGATTCGATATAAACCGGGTGCTTTCTTTAACGATCGACTTTCACGATTAAAGAAGCTGCTTTCATTAACTGAAACGTTTCCACGTGTGCAGTGACGTCACTGCGACAAAATACAGAGGAAACATTTTAGCAGCAAAGCTAAAAGCTGCAGCTGTAAACTTGACAGGACAAAGGAAACAATCACACTCCGAGCTTCTGAAATATACACTTTTGGTTGTTGTGCGTTCTTTATTTTCACACTGTTTCGTTGTTTCACAGCTGATGATAATAAAGAGTCAAGCGATGTGACAGGAAGCAAACATAAGAAAAAGACGGTTAGCTGGCATTTGAACGCAGAGTTTAACTTTTGTTTTCTAAAGAAACGTGAGCGTCTGATTTGTCTGTGAGGTCTGAAAGATTTCCTGTAAACTCGACAGGACGGAGGAAACTGAATGACACTTTCAGCTTTGGACATAATTACTTTTACAGCTCTGGATTCATTAGACAGATGGTTGTTTTAAGCACTTTGTTTCACAGTTGGTGACAGTGAGATGTGGCAGGACGCTGGAAAAAGGGACAGATATTACAGACTTGAGTTTCGAGGCCTCAGAGACACAGAACCAGTCTGTGAACTCTCCTCCAGGATCTTTACCGACCGCTCAGACTGGAATCCAAACCACATCTGGCGTGGATCAACCCGTCACTTCCTGTCCCGGACTGTCAGAGTAACCGGCGTCGGTCCGCAGCGGCGAGCAGCTCGGCGTGTAATCATCCCGACCGATTAATCCTGCCGTGTTTGCTTCCACTGCCGTCCTTATTGACGGGGGGCTAAAAGGTTGTTTCTAAGTACGTCCTCCAGAACAAATCTGTAACATATGTTATCTGTTTAAGAACCGGTGCTGTGAGACCCGGAGGAGGAGGAGGAGGAGGAGGAGGAGGAGGAGACGTCTTCATCCTGGGACATGTGGAATTTGAATGATGAGAGAACAAATCCACAGAAGAGAAAAACATCAAGTCGCTCCTCGAGGGACGTCTCAGCTCGGGAGGTTTATTACCACAGACGTTACCGTCGGGGGGGCGGTGTCACGGGACGCTAATTTGGACATTTAAGCAGCTAAAGTTGAGCCGTTGCTCGGGGTGACGGTGACGGCGGGGGAGCGAGGGGCGAGGGGGGGCAGGTGTGGAGGATCAGGTGTGTTTTTTTTTGTTATCGGTGATCGCGGCGGCTCGTTCTCGACCGGCAGCCGTATTCATCTCTGTTACTTCCTCTCACCTCTGGGGAGATGTGTTTATTAATGTGCCACTTCCCCTGATAAATGGACCAATGGAGAGGCCCGGCCCGGCTCGCTCGCCGCCCCCTCCCCCTCCTCCCCCTCCTCCCCCCTCCTCCCTCCACTGTGATTTATATCAGCAGCCGCCACTGAGTGTGTGTGTGTGTGTGCGTGTGTGTGTGTGTGTAGCTGAACTGTGTGGAACCAGAGGGTTGCAGGTTCAAACGATGGCGCAGCTGCAGGGAAAGAGGAGAAGAAGAAGAAATGCTCTGTCTTCGTCCAACACGGGAGCCCTTGAGCAAGGCACTTAAAGGGCCATACCGCTGTTTTTGTGTGTTTCGGATGCGATCACACATACTCTGCATGACTCTACGGCGGCCCCTGAGGGTCAAAACACAACATCTCACAAAACACGACAACACGACAACAGCGCTTAAAAAAAAACCAAACTGCATCATTTCACAAAATGTACAACAACTAAAAACATCCGCGGGAGATTTTCAGGAAACACAACATCTCACAAAACTCCTATTGCATTCTGGGTAAATGTTGAACGTGCAGTTTGTTAAGAAATGTTTGGATTTTCTGAATTATTGTTGAGTTTTCGTAAAAAGATTGTTGTGTTTTGAAATTTCGTTGTGTTTTGCAAAATGTTATTGAGGTTTCTGAAAAAAAATTTCGTGTGGTTTTTGGAATATCGCTGATTTCTGAAATGCCGCTGTGTCACATGTTGTGTTTTGACCCTCACAGCCACCGTAGTTTGTACACAACACTGACTCATTTTGAGCAGGAACGCGTTGAGAGATAAATATGCAGCAAATATTTTCAGTTTCAACAACTCACCGTCTGCTAAGTGACTAAAAGTTCCTTCCTTCTTGGTCTTTATTCGATGTTTCTCTTCTTACAACTGTACTTATTATCATCTCACAGTGTGTTTGTGTGAATATTTGTATAGAAGAAGCAGCCGAGAGAGAAAATGTTCTGTGCCACAGTTTCATGTAACCAAACCCTGCAGCTGGCAGGTGAGGTGACTTTTCTCCAGCAGCTTCCCTGAATAACTGAACGGAGCAGAACGTGCTCTGGGTTTGTTTTGGCCCGAGCGGCTGCACAGCTTTCAGGCCGGCTGCAGACGCAGTTATGACAGCTTTAGTGAGCCCGGCTGGACGGCCTCACCGCGCTGGCGGCCTGCCGGCGCTCGCGGCAGCCGGAGTTTGGCCTCAGACACCACAACACAGCGGCTCATTCACAGCCTGCGGGGAAGCAGCGACCCGGGCTGACCGCTCGCTCAGCCGCCGAGGGCTGGAAGTGAACTTTCCCCCGACTGTAACGTCGAAGAACTCACCACGTGTTTTCAGTCTCACGAGCCGCTTTGATTTGTGGAGTTTTAAATTCTTACAGGAGCTGAACGTCTTTCACTTCTCATCCCGCAGACGGGACGCGTTGAAGCTGCTGGACACTTTCAGACCGAATGAATCAACGTCACATCTTGAAGCCAACATTTAATGTTTGTTGGTTCCTTTGCAACAGAACTTGTGAGCTTTATAGCCGCAGCATGTTTCAGGCCCAGACTAACATCAACACTCTCCCTGACACACTGGGCGTGTTTTTGGCGGATTGAGCACGATGAATCATCCCAGGAATCGCTCTGATTGGCTGTTCTGCTCAGCGAATCGGTGCGCGAGAAGAGAAACAGCTTCCACCTCATCACCAGTGACATTTATAAGTTTTCCTCTGACATGTGTTTGGTTAGAAGTCACGTCTGATTGTATATCTACGATCCTGAGTCTGCTGGTTTCAGTGGCGAATGCAGGAGTGAAGCTGCTGTGAAGCGTTTGAGCGAGTGAGAAGCCTTCAAACCCGACCGGACCGGCTGTAATAAGAGTTTGCCTGTTCTGAAAGGACACACGCTACCTGCCTACATGCACACCGGGCCAACACCAGCTTCTCTCAACAGAAATGTCCCTGAACGCAGCTCCGATCATCCATCCGAGGCTCTGACAAACAGGAAGTGGCGCCTCGCTGCAGGAGGAGTGAAGCTGGCACCAGCCGTCCTCTCTGGACTCCATCACCAGGAGTTCCCTCCGCCATCCGTCTCCCTCTCAGACACCTCCACCCTTTTAAGGCGCAGAGCGAAGCGCCGGATCAAAGTCGGAGTTTATTACACTAAATACGCCCGCCGCGACCCGATGTGCCCGCACAGCGGAGGACTCGCAGCGGCACAATAAGTCCTGGTGTTTATGGAAAAGTGCTGGCTCAGGGTGGAAACACGGAGCGGGAGCTGAAGGTCCTCCAACGTTTGAAGTAGCTGCACATGAAAAATGTATACAGGCCTTTTTTATTTATACGCCTCTCCTGTGATCTTTGTTTCATCATCCACCTGAGCTCCAGCGGCCTGATGGGAGTTTCATTCTCCTTAATCAGTGTCAAAGCAGGGTGGGCTGACGGGAGGAGGACCGGACTCCAGCTGCAGGACCGGCCTCCACGCCGGCTTCACAAACAGCTGAAGAGTCCTTTAATTTAATCACCGCCGCCTCAACTCCTCCAAACATTCATGTGTGGATTTTACTGATGGGACAGTTTTTTCTCCTGCAGTGTAGAAAACTCAGTCTGAAGTTTGGATCAGCTGAGAAATCAAACCAGGATTTATTTAAAAACCCAAAGATGATGCAGACTTTTAGTTTCCTCCACCAAGATTTGCAGCTTTTCGCTATTTTCTTTAAGAATAAACTGTAATATAATTATGTTCTACACAGTTGGTTGGACAAAATAAGGACGAGAGGGTTTTCAGTGTTTCTATAGACGAAATGAAGAATTGTTCCATCAAGCAAATAATTAACATTTACTGTTTATGTTTGCTGTAGTGAAAAATGAAGGAACTAAAAACACAAAAACAATAATTTTTTCTTAATCTTTTAAATCTAAAAATTGTCAAGAATGAGGTATTTGTTGGTTAAAACGCTAAAATCTGAACATTTAGTGTATTTTTTTTAAATTAAAACTGTAACACAACATTTAAAGACGTCACCTCGGGCTCACGATTCAATAATCTAGCTCCACTTTTAACATGTTCGTCATCAAAATAACCTAAACGTTTATTTCCAGCTTCACTTTAAAGCTGCTTTAAGAGATTTATGGCCACTAGGGGGCAGAAATCCACCACGCAGCTCTGAAATAACACGTTTTATAAAGTTACTAACACGTCTAACGGACGCTGATCAACACCATTGATCGCATGGAGTTCAGTATCTCTCCTTTATGTTCACCAACGAGTGGAACAAAAGACAAAAACCAGGAGCTAAAAGAGGTTAAACTGTCCACTGAGTCTCCACGTTTACTCACCGTCGATGGGGGTGATGTAGTCGGACAGGTGGGCCCCGGCGGCGGCGGCGGCGGCGGCCCCGGCCCCCTGCATGAGCAGCTCGCCGTAGGGGCTCCGGTGGCTCGCCATCAGGTGGTAGTACTCCGCCGGACTGGCCCCCGGAGGAGGAGGAGGGAGTCCGAACAGCCCTCGTTCCTTCAGATGCTCGTGGGCCACTGGAGGACAGAGAGGGGGAGAGGGTGAATTCCTGCTGCCTGCGTCTCACGCTGAGGAGAAGTTTGAATGGACCGAGGGGCCGGCGGGGCGGGTCGCTGATGTGCAGCGGCCCGTGCAGGTGCTCCCGCCCCCTCCGCCTGGTCCTGGTCTCCGGTCTGTTCCCTCAGGCTCAGGAGGACAACAGGCAGACACTCAGGACCAGGTCTAATCTCACTGCCTTCTTTAAAAACCAAAACATCAATGTATTGGCTCACACGGTCCAAGTTTAACAAGAATATCACTGAAAATAAACACTTCACACATGATGTTCTGTGAGTGACAGGAGCATTAAACTCACTATAGATGTTTAGTTCCTTATTTACATGAACTTTGTGCAGATTAAAGAGTCAAAACCAGCCTGTAGAACATACACGTGCATCATTTCCAAGTTTGAGGCTTTAAAAACGGAAATAAACGATATATTACTGGATGTGAAATCTCATCGGCTACATGATGCATCAGTCATTTGGTGGCTGTTGTGTAAGTGGCTCAGAGAGGGGAAATAAGGTTTATATGATCACATGTTGGCTGTTGTAGGCTCTCGGGCGGGCATATAATCATCTCCAGTGTCTTTATACAGATGAAAACATGAGAAAACATCTGCAGGCAGTTTATTCTGCTGTTTAATAGCATCTTAGCTTCGAGGATCACGGCAGGTTTAAGGTTTCTTTCTCCGTCTGCATGTCTAGTTGCATATATAATCTGTCCGTCTGTTCCCGCGTCATTCAAAGTGTCAGAGCCAATCAGAGTTCGGTGTGAATCTGCTCCCCGACGACGCCGGCCTGCAAACCAAACGCCCCCCGCTCACGTCACATCCCGCCCTCGCTGCACTAACCGCCCCTTCAGACCACATTAAGACCGTCGAGCTAAAACACAGCAGACGTTCCTGCTCGCGCTGACTTCATGGCCACATTCCCTCCGTCAGAGCGCTGAGGAAGAGGAAGATAAAGGCCGGAGCGTCTGTGGGAAATGTGACAGAGAGCAGAAGGAGTGAAAAGAAGAGATGACGACTGGCTGTTGTCTTAACTCACAGGAGGATAAAGAAAGGTCACCTGGCAGACATGAAAGTCGACGGCCTTCGTTCCCAAACCTCGTCTTTCAACCAGCTACTAGCATTCCCTGCAGCGCAGACACTCTCTGCTCCGCACGGCCGCTTATTTAAGTTTAAAAGCATCGGCACATTACCGCTGACAGACTGTAAAAGAAGATTTATACGCGGCCCCGCCGCCGCGCTCCAATCTGTTATTGTAATTCAGCCTGAAGAAGGAGTTGTCGTCGCGGCCCGCTCATCCTGGACCAGTGCCGGCCAGCGCCGGCCTGCTTTCATCAGCCTCCACAGATCTGTTTTAAAGGATCCACCTGGAGACGCGGGTCACTGCAGAACCACTCATACAGTCGTGTTCAAAGATCAGCAGCAGGAATCATTTCATCCTCTGACGTTCAGTTAAACAGCTTTCTGCTGCTCCAACACATTCACTTTATTCTGAGTGAAAACTTTAAACCAAACGTTTGTTAGAGACACGAGGAGAGAAACGTACTGTGTTTTAACTGAAAACACTCGGTCATCTGTGACGACGCCGATTTAAGAATAAACTCCAATCATCTTTATTTGTTCTCTAATAATAAAAGTTGAAAAACTCAAATGGACCAAAACTTCTATCACATAAAAACAAAGCGACGTCTTTTTCATTTATAAGATGTGAACCCGCAAAAAACATCTTTTATTTCATATGAATTATTTGAGGAAAACCAGAAAAAACTAAATGTTTTAAATCTTTATAATCATCCTGTGACCTCTGATATATTTAGTTCAGTGCAGTTACAAAATATTTAATTTCCTGCAGAAGCTTTTCAGCTCAAAGACGTCTTTAATGACTTAGTAATGATCTGTGATCACGATGTCGACCTTTTTTTAAAATAAATGAATCAATGCGAAACATGGGCAGGAATTATTTTCTTCAAAATGCCGCGATAAATATGTTTCATATCAACATTTGTACAATATGTTTAGACCCATTCAGGGGTCCTGACCTCCAGGTCCTGGTTTACACACACCACAATAATTCATCTCTGTCAGAGAGAGATTTTACAATCATCACAGAAAATCTCCAGAACTGTTTTTCTGGAGACGTCACAAAACAAATTACCTTGGTGACAGAAAAGGACATCGGTGAAACTGGAACCACTTCCACTATTTATATTGAAATATACCGACTTAAATAACGTTAAATCACCCTAAAGGTAGAAAAAAAGGCAATTTGGAGCCAGTTTAGAGAAGTTTTCACCCAAAAATCAACCTTAAAGTCACAATTTTGGTCAGAAGATCAGAGTGAAAGAGAGAAAATAATCAATCGTTTTCAAACACACTGAGCAAAGTTTCACCTGCCAAACAAGGAAGCACATGCTGATGAAGACGTCACTTCCTGTGTAGAAACAGAAGCTCTGGTTCTGAACTTACGGTCGGCCGGGCTCAGTCCTCTGGCGGCGGAGATCATGGACAGGGTGGGGCTGCCGTGCACGGAGCGTAGGTAGTGCTCCATGTGGGGGTGGACGTACGGGTGAGGCGAGCTGAAGGGGGAGTCGCCGGTCGCCACGGCGGCGGGCGAGAGCCGGATCAGGGAGATGTCTGAGATGACGGGGCTGCCGGCCAAACCTGCAGGACTGGACGAGAGGACAGAGGAGAAATACATCAGGAGATTCACACAGTTTGTCTCTGAGCACCTGAAGCGTCTCCACGCTCCCCCGACTCCTCTGTGAGTAATCCGTCTGCAAACCTGATCCTCCGAGGCTCGCAGTGAGATCACGTCTGACACCGCTCCTCTGTCAGCGTTTGATCTGAGAGTCAGAGGAGGAGGTGAGACCCGGGTCATGAGGAGACCAGGAGGCTCTGTGGTGACGCTGAAACCTGCGGGGCGTTCGTCGGTGTCGTTTATCCGTTAGCTCATCTCCAGAGTCGAGCCGGGACGATGATTTGGACCGTGATAAAAGAACGTAACGCTGACACCGCTGTGGGTCTCCGACTCTGAGTGACTGTCAGTATTTCAGAAGTATCTCTATTACAAGCAGACGTTCAGATCTTTGTTTTACAGGACGCTGGCTCCTGATCAGTGCAGAAGAACAACAGTACCTCAGAACTGAACCCAAACAATCAGCTGTTAACGGCACCGAAGTGTCCGGATCTGATTCTGCACCGATGGAAAGTTTCTCTACTTCATCAACTTCCTGCTTGTTGTGATCTAACGACGCATCGACAGATCTGAAATGTTCTGATCGAACGCATGATCAGAATGTTTCCTACATGTTGTGTTTGAGACCCGGTGAGATCTCCGGGTCTTGGCGCCGGTCCGTCCTCAGAGATGACGACTCGTGTCCGTCCGTCTCTCACCTGGCTGCTTCGTTAAAAATACATCGTCCGTCATCCAACAAAGGCTTTATTACCTCGCAGCCACACTGCTGGATTGCATCACGAGTGAGGCAATGTTTTTCTCTCGCAGAAGATAAAGATCTGATTTTCCACCCAAAAACATAATCATCCCCACAGCGTGAGTGAATTATTCAGGCTCTCATCATGTAACGGCCTGCAGGTGAGCTGTCTGTCTTTGAATCGGGTTTGTTTACCGTGATAACAAGCTGCTCCAACAATCAGTCCGACTCGTACGAACACCATTAATATTTCTGCCTCTACGTGCAGCCTGAGAAGCTTTGTTCTGCCAGGCCGCTCGGAAGAACCAGTCATACAACACTCACACATTCAGAGAGGCTCCGGCTGCCGGTCGGGTTTTCTGGGCGTCTGCGCGGCGCTGGGCGAACACAATGCCGGGCCTTTGGAGCGTAACCCGGCGCCGGGCTGAGACCGCAGAGAGGAGGGGGGTTAATGTCTGTCTCTTCAGGACGCTCAGTGAAGAAGCGTTCACACAGACAGCTTCACTCCGTTCATATGGGAGTGAACTGAGTGTGAGCTGTGTTTCAGGTCCGGAGGTGGAGGAGACATTACAAACCACAGACCACCGTTCAAGACTGCACTGCAACATTCGTAAAAACCAACAAACCGCGTGTTTCTGATGAGAAGTCAGGACGTTTCCAGACGTGTTTGTGGTGACAAAACTAGAGATTCTTGATAAAGTCGGAGCACGTTGCTGTGTCTGTAGCAGCAAACTAGATGTTTTAACAGGGAGTCAGGACATTTTCCAACAGTGTTAGTGCTGACAGTTTGTGGCAATGAAGCCTGATA
Source organism: Diplodus sargus (assembly GCA_903131615.1). Lineage (NCBI taxonomy): Eukaryota > Metazoa > Chordata > Actinopteri > Spariformes > Sparidae > Diplodus > Diplodus sargus. The sequence continues at coordinate 303,303 of CAEMYA010000195.1, read as the reverse complement.
TTTTCAACGAGGCGACATTTTCCAGCTGCGTCTATGGCAACAAATACAGATGTTTTAACGAGGCGTCAGGACGTTTTCTGGTGATGTTTGTGGAGACAAAACCAGGTTATTTCTGACGAGACATCAGGACTTTTCCAAATGTGCTTTTGGTGACGAAACCAGGATGTTTATGAGAAGTCAGGACGGTATCAGCCCTGTTTGTGGCGACAAACCGAGACATTTGTGTTTTTGACATTAAAACCAGATGTTTTCACGCGATGTCAGGACTTTTTCTGGCGATGTTTGTGGCGACTCAATTGGATATTTTTAATGAGAAGTCAGGACAAAGTTTGAACCGACCAAACATTAAGACATTTCCAGCAGTGTGTTTCAGGACATTTCCAACTTCTACCCCTCTACAATCTAAAATCTTGGCTTTACACACATTACAAGTTGCTGTGTTGTGTTTTTGTGTTTGGAGACTGAGTGGAGCGTTTTGCAGCTTCAGATATTTCTCTGACTGTCTTTGCTAACATGTGAAAGTCTCCCTGCTTCAGCCTGAATGAACCGTGTGGATGATGTGAAACAGGCCGTGAGCGTTAGAGGAAGCTGATCTGGCGTCAGCTCTCACACCTCCTGGCAGACATTACCTTATCCTCCGTTCCATTTACTGCTGTTTACATTTGTTTTATTGGCCCAGCAGCTGCTGACATGATATTAATACCATTAATGAGGTGTGAGACTTTATACACGTGTTACAGCACAGACGCTGTGCTGAAGTTTCTCTGCTCTCACTTCAGACTTCACTGTTAAACATTCTGCGCCAAAACGTCCATAAAATAATCATCAGCTAACACAAAGCTGCTGTGGTGATGTCGTGTTTCTCCTCTCACATTAACAGTAACAGCTGAACTCATCGTTTGTGGACCGTTATGATCAGATCCAACCGGACGTGACTCGAGTCTTCTGGTCTGAAACAAGTCCAGAGTCATTTGTTCTTTCTTGGCCAAGTCGAGTCTGTAGTTAAGAGAAGTCAGTGACTTTATTCCCACCGACACACTGCAGTCTTACCTGCAACTTCACCTTTATGAAGAACTGAGTTATGATTATAATTATCATTACGAGACAAAACAAGTCACGAGTCTCTGACTTCCAACTAGAGTCTCAAGTCATCAGCAAAGAAACGTTTGGCATCTAACTGCTTGTTTAGTTTGGACACAAGTTTAAAAATACACAGGTTCACTTTAAAATGACTGAACAGAGAGAAAACTGTAAGAATAAGGCTGTAACGAGATTATTTTCATTATCAATTAAT
>CAEMYA010000195.1:266614-301241 GCA_903131615.1 Diplodus sargus | reverse complement strand
TTAATGAGAAGTCAGGACGGTATCAGCCCTGTTTGTGGCGACAAACCGAGACATTTGTGTTTTTGACATTAAAACCAGATGTTTTCACGCGATGTCAGGACTTTTTCTGGTGATGTTTGTGGCGACTAAATTGGATATTTTTGATGAGAAGTCAGGACATTTTCAGCCCTGTTTGAACCGACCAAACATTAAGACATTAGGACGTTTCCAGCAGTGTGTTTCAGGACATTTCCAACTTCTACCCCTCTACAATCTAAAATCTTGGCTTTACACACATTACAAGTTGCTGTCTTGTGTTTTTGTGTTTGGAGACTGAGTGGAGCGTTTTGCAGCTTCAGATATTTCTCTGACTGTCTTTGCTAACATGTGAAAGTCTCTCTGCTTCAGCCTGAATGAACCGTGTGGATGATGTGAAACAGGCCGTGAGCGTTAGAGGAAGCTGATCTGGCGTCAGCTCTCACACCTCCTGGCAGACATTACCTTATTCTCCGTTCCATTTACTGCTGTTTACATTTGTTTTATTGGCCCAGCAGCTGCTGACATGATATTAATACCATTAATGAGGTGTGAGACTTTATACATGTGTTACAGCACAGACGCTGTGCTGAAGTTTCTCTGCTCTCACTTCAGACTTCACTGTTAAACATTCTGCGCCAAAACGTCCATAAAATAATCATCAGCTAACACAAACCTGCTGTGGTGATGTCGTGTTTCTCCTCTCACATTAACAGTAACAGCTGAACTTATAGTTTGTGGACCGTTATGATCAGATCCAACCGGACGTGACTCGAGTCTTCTGGTCTGAAACAAGTCCAGAGTCATTTGTTCTTTCATGGCCAAGTCGAGTCTGTAGTGACGACAAGTCAGTGACTTTATTCCCACCAACACACTGCAGTCTTACCTGCAACTTCACCTTTATAAAGAACTGAGTTATGATTATAATTATCAATACTGGACAAAACAAGTCACGAGTCTTTGACTTCCAACTAGAGTCTCAAGTCATCAGCAAAGAAAAGTTTGGCATCTAACTGCTTGTTTAGTTTGGACACAAGTTTAAAAATACACAGGTTCACTTTAAAATGACTGAACAGAGAGAAAACTGTAAGAATAAGGCTGTAACGAGATTATTTTCATTATCAATTAATCTGCCCGTTATATTTTGCCACTTATTGATCGCTCCTGTCGGAACAAACAGCATTTTTCGTCCATAACACAAAGGATTTTGGTTAAGAAAAGCAGCAAATCGTCACATTTAAGAAGCTGGAAGCTTCAGTTTTATCCATTTTTGCTTGAAAAGTCACTAAAACGATTAAATAATTATAAAAATAGTCAACAAATCTTCTAATTATTGCAGATCTGTTGAAGAAACTGTAAATTGTGTCGCCTTAAAATCTCTCAGTGAAAGTGAATTCTGAGGAACATGGATGTGTGTTATTACCTGTGAAAGTATTCATAGTGTTGCTTTTTACCTGCAGTGCAAGTGTATGTATGTGTGTGTGTGTGTGTGTGTGTATGTGTGTGAGTGTGTGTGTGTGTGTGTGTGTGTGTGTGTTCAGTTCTCGGCGACACCAGAGATGAATTACAGTGTGACAGTGAGTCTCGTCTCGGTGTCGGCTCGGGGAGCTCTCTGATTTAGATAAATCACGCCGTCCAGCGTGCGGCTGAATAAACTCCCTCTGTAGGTTTATGAGTCGGCTGCTGCTGCTGCGTGAAGCGGACGCCTCAAACTTAACAGGCAACACCACCAACACCCCCAAAACCCCCGAACGCCTCCCTCCTCATGCAGAGGAAGAAATGACCTAGATACAAACAAACACATCACAGCGCTGCAAATCATGGCCTCCTTAAAAAGTCATTTCACCGTCTCATCCTCCGGTTTGTTCCGTCTTCAAAGCTGGACGGAGACTCTTTCTGTGAGCAGTCGCCCGTTTGAAGCCAGTGTTTTAAATCTTTGTAGGACACCACAGAGACTGCAGCGTTAGTTTCTGTCGGGAGTTTGATTCTTTCCTAAAAATACTGATCGATGTCTGTATTTGCAAAATCGACACGTTTGATTCCGTCTCCGTCTTCAGCCGGCTTGTGTACGTTTCTACAAACCACAGATACAAACCTTCACCTGACTTTATATCATCAGGAGGGAGGAGAGGAGGACTGAACACTGATTTTCAGCTGAACTGCTCCTTTAAAGCAGCTTCATGTGGCTCAGAACCGAACAAACATGGACTGAAACGTGTGTGTTGTGTTGCAGACGTTGACAACAACTCACGACCGTCCATCCAACAGGATGTTGGACACTGAAGGACTGTTCATTTCCTTAAAGCTTTGACAGAAAACCTCTGATGCATTAACCCTCCTGACCTTTGGCCTGTCCGGTTCTGAACAGCTGACCTACTGGACCACAAACACACTGAAGGGCTTCAGAGTGAGGTGTAAAAACAGGATGCTACATTAAATTCTTTAACATTCGTGGCTTCTTCCTCTGTTTCATCTACAGAACTATGAATTGCTTTCTTACATCAGATGTGAGTTTTACCCGTCAGAACCGGCCCGTCCCAGCCCGTCTGGGCCTCTGACACGTTCTCCAGAGGAGGAAGTTCTCCCGCCCGTGTCCTCCCTCCTGCTACCTTCCTCGCCTCACTGTCATCTGCCGGCGACGGCGAGGGAAGAAAAAGCGCCGCGGCTGGCTGCGTGGAAGAAAAAGGAGGCTTCCCCTCGGCTGCTTTTTATGACAGGCTTGACAAAATAACCAGCCCTCTCATTACGGTATATGCAAACAATGATAAAGGGGACGGCGCAGAGATGTCATGTTAGACAATCAAGGAGGGGACCTCTGACACGCTGCCACGGGCGAATAATAAAGTGCCGCGCCAGGCGACAAATGACACCGCACTTAATTTGCTGCGCAATGTTCCTGTAATTAGGTGAATTTGGCACAGGCAGGGGGGAGCGACAGCTAGATCAAGGTCTTGATGAATTAGGGGTCCACTGTCAAGATCAAATCACATTAATCAAGGTGGCCGAGCCCGCGGACAGCCGGCCCCCCTCCCCTCCCCCGGCCTGCACTCTCCCCGCCGCCGTGATGAATAGCCCTGCTTCCACCAGGCGCGAAGTATGCATCACCATCAAATCTGTGAATTTAAATGTAAGAGTACTATTTGGAGAATTCTATTGACTTTTTTTGTCCCGGCGCCAGTTTTTCCTTTGTGATAAAGTAACATTAAACTCCTGCAGGAAGCTGCTGGTTCAGTTTCAAAGTGTGCCACCGACTTCAGCTCCAAACTGAGGACGACGTGCAGCGCAGAGCTTTAGAAACGACGAGAGGAAGATGTTAGAAATAAACCCAGAAGTTGATGTTTGTAGTCCAGCTCTTCAAATTCTATTTCATAAAGTCACTGCTGCACAATCAGCAGTCAGCATAACGAACAATTAGCTTCTGAACAGCCACACTGAACACGACAACATACAGGTCACCAGATTATCTCCATATCGTAACAAGACATTCAAAAGACCATGAAGTAGTTTTTGCTGTTGTTTGCAGTTCAGTCCACAAAGTCTCTGTTCTGTAATCAACAGAACAAAATGGATTGAAATTTATCCAACGTACACGTTTTAAAAAGCAGCTCTCTGCGTCGTACGCTGCACATTCAACATTTTTACTTCGTTATCTTCTGATCCGTTTAATCGCTCTGACACTGTTTCCATGTTCTGTGAATATGAACGTCACTGGAGTCCACTTCCTTTTCCTGCAGCAGCAAGTTTTAGTTTTTTGCTTTATTGCTTAATAACATCGCTCTTCTAGAAAATAAGCGTGAATTACTGTGATTAGCTTCTGCACACTTTGCACAGGCTGCATCTCGACAGTAAACACTGAAGCCTCTGATCGCTACGTAAATGCTCCGTAATCCAACGAGTCTGTAATTCCAGTTATCCTGCAAATTAACTGTAAATTTAACCCACAGAAAGTTTCTTTTCTTGATCATATTTAATGATCTTCATCAGAATATTGTCTGACTTCTACAAAGTCTCTTTGAGTAGATGTAGCTGCAATATTAATTCTTAAACACTAAATTATTTTTAAACATTATTTAGCTTCTGAACACGTCCACGTTTACTCAGATCTCCAGAATGATTATTAAACCTCCCAAAGACAAAACAGCAGCTTTAACCTGAAGAAATCAACATCTGGCACTGAACAACCGGACTTCTCTCACATCATCGTCTTCATCAGATTATTGTTAACAACTCGTGTTTTCAGCGTCTCTTCACGTAGATTTCTGTCTGTTTGCAGTCCAGTTGTTGCAATAATTAACATTTTACAACACTAGATATTTTTCTTCCACACAACAAATCTGTCCGGTTGGATTCTGAGCAACACACTCTTTGGTTTTCTTCCCTCCAACCTGAATTTCCCTGAGGAAAATAAATGGGACTGCATCTCTTATTGAACCCGGCGCAGCCTGGAAGTCGCCTCACCACCGGCGCTGCAGCAGCACGCGCAGCCGAGCCGTGACCTCTATACTCTGGGAGTTTAATTACCGCGCTGGCTGGCTCGCTCGGGGGCAACACGGCCTGCACCACACAGATTAGCTCCACAACAAGCCATTAATGAATATAAAGAGGTGCTGAATGTGTTATGTCATCAGTGATGGATCCGATCGCCGCTAATGGAGCGAGCTGCAGATTGATACGAGCCGACCGGCAGAGATTTATTTACTTATTACCTTTTTATTCATCCAGCAGGCGACTAAGTACATTTAGATCTGTGTTTGTATTTCAGGCTTCAGGAGGAGATTTTATGTTTACTTCTCTTTATTTCTGTGACAGATGAAATTACAGGTGACGGCGCCGAGACTTCACGAACCAAACACGCGATCAGATGATAAAACAAGACTGATTGTTGCAGATTGGATCAGTAGTTTTCAGTGTGTGCAGCTCACAGCTGCTGGTCGAGACGAGCGATCGCTTGTTTCTGTTGTGATTGATGACGATGATGAATTGATTCATTTTCTTCGTGCACGTTTAAACAAAGAAAATGTTGCATTATTACGCCTTCTTTAACTCGAACCTACGAGTTTGTGTTGGCAGAATAAAACAACCTGTAAATGACGAGACTTTCGTGTTGAGAGGAAACACATCGTCACTCTGAAACGACTGACCAGGTCGACGGTCGGTTAGTAAAACATTGCGGTTCGGGTTTAAAGAGCGGTTAGCGGTTACTGGAAAGAGTTTTCCAACATTTGGGGGATTTCCATCTCATATCCAGCTGTTTGTGTCAAAAGAAACTGCTGTTTTTAAGAGGACAGACAGTCGGGAGAGCGTCGGCTCATTTCCAGATCGTTAGCAGCGTCAAAACCCGACGTTTCTGATGAGACGTCGACCTAAACCCGCTGTTTTAATCCAAACCCAGTCGTTATTTGTGCCAAAAGCTAATCAGACCATCACAACACAACTCACAGAACTGAGCTGCAACATAAAGAACGGAGGAGCTAAAAAATACCCGCGGCAACGTTTATTCTGATGTTGGTTTGTTCAGCTTTTGTTTTGACTCCGACACCAAAAATCTGCCCAGAAATATCAAGAAATGTAATAAAAAGCTTAAAATCCGGTTTAATCTGAGACAAAACATCTGAACATTTGTAACCTCCAGCTGTGAGATGTTCGGCGGCTCCTCGGCTATTAAAGAGAGAAGATTCCTCCCAGTTTGGATCCCAGTAAACTTGTTTCAGACTGCTGGAGCCAAAAGAGCAAAAAAAAAAGAAGCTCGCCCACATAATCAAACTGTATCGGAAACAGGGGAAATTTCGGAGCAGCATTGATTATTCACTTTGGAAGTCAGCGTGCTGTCATCTGCTTTTGATACTGAACTTGGCGAGCGCTCAGCTCTCATCAGTGCCGGCTAACATCCACTCCGGCAAATCCTCCAGAGTTACAGAAGAGAAGCAGCCTGAGCGCTGTGCAGTGGTGAGAGTTCACATCACAACATCTGACAACGCTAACGTCCATCTGAAGATCTGTACCTGGCAGAAGAGGACACTTACCCGTGCATGGCGTGCAGCGCGTGGGGCTCGTAGTGGTACCGGCCCTCCTGGTGCCGCATGTCGATGGGGATGGGCGTGTGGAAGGTGGGGAAGATGTGGTGGGGGGCTGCCGAACAGAAAGCAGAGAAGAAGAAGACGGAGTTAGACGAGGCAGGCAGGGAGACTTCAAAACACACACACACACACACACAAAGGCTGCGAGAGGAATTTCAAAGCAAACGGGCTACAATAAAGAAACATGAATTTCAGAGCGAGCTGAGCACTTTCGTGTAAAGTATTGGCACTATCACACGAGAGGAGTGGAGGAAATAAATAAATAATCAAAGTCGTCCTGAGAAGTCCTACATCTCCAACATAAAAGATCTCCAACCGGGCTTCTGACAAAGACCTGCAGCGAGACGCTCTTTGAACTAGACGGGATGATGGACTGTGTGAGGGAAGCTGCGGCCCGACTCAAACCGGGTCTGACAGCGCCGGGGAAATCTTCCTACTGCTCGTCCAAACAGAACTCCTCCAGAGCTGCAGCTAAACACAGCCGCTCACACACAACCGGGTCGGCTGTAAACACCGCGGCTGTGATTTACACCACAGCTGCCTCATGAACTCTGCTGCTGCTCTCTGGGTTTAAGTGACGGGCCGGTTCTGCTTTGTGTTGGCAGGGACGGAGAGACCGAAGCAGCGTTCTGGACCCTCGTTTGTCTGATACAAGGTGAAAGCCGGACCTCCATCCTGCTCGGGCCGAGGCCTCGTGTCCTGATGTGTTCCTACACTTGACTAAAGAACCGTTTAATGTGGACCTCGTTTTCTTGCAGAAAGACTCTCCGGTGTCCAGAATGTTGGTGCTGACTTTGGGATGAAACCCCAGAAAACACTAAGTCCTACACTTCCCATGATGCATTGCCACAGGATCTTTTCACGAGACCAGAGCAACTGAATGTTCCGTGTTGTCGTTCTGTAGAGAATAACAGGACTTGTGTTTTACATGCAGCAGCTGATCTGGTCTGAATGAGGCCCGACGCAGCTTCTCAGTAACACACTGACTGAGGGAAAATCTGGTTTTGACACCAGAATAATGGATCAATCTCACGTACGATCAGGTTCTGATCACTCTTCGTTGTGCAGATCTGTCTGATTTGCATCCTCACCAAAACATGATGATCCATCACAAACTGCCTCGTGCTTTAACGTCCGCCCGGGGAAGTTCTCCTCGTCGGTGTTCTCTGCAGACTTTGACTTAAAAACCATCATGCATCACCGATCGATTCTGTGATTTCTACATTTATACTCAGCAGATCACCTGGTGAATCCTGACACGTGGTTCTCATGTTAGCTAACCAGTAATAACACACTCTGACTCTGACACGTGACCTGAGATCACTTCAGCCTCTTTCACATGATCCACATCATGTATTCCAACCTGAAGATGAAGCTCATTAAAGCTGCTCCTCTGCTTCCACTTTAAGCGTGCACGTTTAAGTCTTTACGAGCTTCGTGTTTCATCGCGCGTCCTTTTAACGGCCCTTGTTATTTTTCATTAAAGCTCGTGTTTTTCTTTCTCATAGTTTGGACGTTTACCCAAAACATCAGAACTAATTAGCTGCTGCGCTAACGCGAGCGTCTCCGTTTCACCGCCGTGTAAACGAAGCCTCGCTCTGAGTTTATGGAGTTATGTTTCTGGTTAACATTTTTCTCAGGTTTTTTATTTCAGCTCCACGAGGGCACTGCCTCTCTCTCTCTCTCTCTCATCATGTCTTCCCTCGCTCGCCCTCTGTACAGTGTTCACATCCTGTTAATTACAACCTGGTGTGTCTCGTCTCCGAGCTGCCGGATCGCAGGAGAACAAAAAGACGGAGAGGAGGAGGAGGAGGAGGAGGAGGAGGAGGAGGAGGAGGAGGTGAGCCAGCTGATCTCTGGTCTGCATTAACATTCTTCTCCTGTCACACACACACTCTCACACACTCTCTAGCGGGAATCTCGCAGGGTGACCTGGGATTTCGGAGCGTCGGGGTCAGGGCCACGGATCATTATCTGCGCTGGGGAGGAATAACCAGGGCCTCCGAGGGCTCCCGGGGGCCCCGGGACCTGAGTGAGTCAGCATTCCAGGTCCATTCCTCTCACTCTGCACCCTGACAGCCTGACGGACAGACCCGGTCCCAGAACGCCGGCAGAAATAGCGCCGCTTTCCTTCATTTTCGGTCCGCTCAGTGCCACCGAGGCCTGACGGGACGAGGCCGGACGCTCCGGCTCGATGTGTTCACAGGCTCAGTTTGGACCAAAGGGAGAAGAAGAAGTCGGTTTGCTGTCACCAAATACCAACAGCGTCCCCTCTCACTGATCCATCTGCAGCTAAAGGCTTTTATTTGGATTCTGGACGAACTTAAAGTCAGGAGAAGCTGTTCAGGGTTGAGTTTCCTCACAGCTGCTCAGCATTACAGCGGCTGCCGTCTGACTTTTGAATGTCAGGTGTGGCGCCTTTATTACAGACTTTCAGATGAATTAAAGACACGAGCCCGAGGCTGTTTCCATGACACACACTGAGAGGAGGGGCAGCTACGACTTTAACACGACTCAGTCACGACTCCAGCACACCGAACCCAAACCAGCCGCTGAGTGGACCCAGCTGGGACCGGCTCCCGTCGCTCGGTGGACGTCAAGTCGACACAAACTTTACTTTCTCTTGCACAAATATGTCTGTATCTTCAAACAAGAACCACGTGTCGATGCAGACCAGAAGTTCTGACAGACTTCTTTCTCTCGGACTAACAAACAGAACTGAGAGGAATCAGAAGAGTTCTGCAGTGGAGCTGAAGAGCGTGAGGAGCAACAGACAAACATCCTCCTGTACGACTCACAGCAGACAAAAGAAAAGAGAGCTTGAACTGGAATCATTCTGCAGGTTCTTCCTGTGATCTGGTGTCACAAAGAGCCCGTTAAGCTTCATTCTCTCCTCCTCATATTCCACCATTAATCAGAATCAGTGCTGAGACAGAACACAGTAAACACTGACACGTGATCAGACGGAGTTTCATGTAACGCTGTGATGATCTGTGCAGCGTAAACATGAATTTGCAGGAGAAACAAACACTGAATTATATGTAAATCACTTGCAACAATGAAATACGACCTTTTATAATCGTATAATTTGCCTGTTGTTGCCGCAGTGATGATCACTCTGTAGCTCGTCCTCTGATTGGTCAAACACCTAAAAGTCTGCGAGGACTTTGTCGTGTTTAGCGTCCCGTTACAGAGAAATCCCTCGTCAGGTTTCCTCAGCTTCTGTCTCTGATTCGTCAGCAGACGTGTCGGCCTCTCCGGCCTTCGCTCGTCCTCCATGATGACTCTGATCAGCCTCTGTCCGGCTGAGCAGAGTCGTATATATACGGACTATAAGTGTGAGAGCGAGCTGACGGGCCCCATTCACTCAGCGGCTCCAGTTAATGCTCCATTCATAGGAGGGGAGACAAAGGGCGGCTGAATCTGGGTCACCGGGACACGACGGAGAGACGGGTCAGAGTGCGTGAGGTCATTTCTGCTCCGGACTTTTAAAACTTTTAGATGAATGTTTTGAAAAGAATCTACAGAGTGTCCAAAACACGACACGTATATCTGGAAAATAGTCCATAAAATTCAAACTTTAAAGAGTAACTCCACCCAGTGAGGTCACTTAGTGGCTGAGATGCATTGTGGGTAATGTAGGCAGCAGAATTTGTTAACGAATTATCAAAATCGATACCACAGAACCGGCGATATCAGCTTTTTTTTCTCCATACATTCTTCCTCTTCCTTTTCAAACCCTACATTACCCACAATGCAACTCGGCTACTTAGTGACATCACTGGATGCAATCTATGAGATGTTCAGATCCACAAGACCAGCAAAAGTTGGAGTTTCCCTTCAAGAATGAATAACTGAGCGATGTACTAAAAAATATATCAAGTAAATAAATGTTCTCGACTCATTGATTAATTGTTCAGGTAATTGTCGATCAATATGGCGTCTTTAAATGTCTTGTTTTAGTCCACAGCCCAAAGATATTCAGTTTACTGTCAGAGGAGGAAAGAAACCAGAAAGTATTCACTTACACACTTTTTTCTCTTTAAAATGTCAGAACTGATCAATCAATCATCAGAATTGTTGGTGATTAACTTATTAGTCGACACCTGATCAATAAATCTTTGCAGCTCTGGCACAGACCCCAGCGACCGCCATGATTCTAACTGTGTTAATGTGTCCAGTTTGGGTGAAAGTTTCAGTCCGAGGTTCAGAGTGACACGGCGGGTCCGGACCCGTCGGGCCTGGAGCTTCAGCCGCTGCTCCGGGTTTCCTCTGCGGCCCTGCGTGGCGTGCTGGCCGGGGGATTGACCAGGCAGGCTTATTCCATCACCCAGACAGCTCCATTGTTCTGCCGCCACGGGAAGAACAAAAGGCGAGCGCTCATGAGAGTTCAAGAGGCACATTTACCTGATTCGCCGGGCCCCGAGCCCCCCTGGGCGTTAGCAGCGTCAGGCGGCGCCGCCGGGGCCTCGCCTGGGCTCCAGCCATCTATTAGTCTCTGCTCCATAACATTTGTTCTAACGCCGCAGCGGGCCGCTACAGTTCTTCATCGTCAGCCCCTCCTTCTGTAGCACGCAGCAGAAACACTGCGTCCTCCTGTCGCTGCAGCGCCTGAAAGTTCAGGACGAGACCGTCTGCACTGAGCAGACGCTGAGAAACTTTGTTTGAGTTTCTGTGTTGGTATGAAGTCTGAGGTCAACAGTGACTGACTACAGCCGACAAGGTCATGAGAGGAAGATCAGAGCTGGAGAGAACTGCTGGCTCAGGATTTCTTCTTCTGTGATTTAGCAGAAGTAAACGGGGTAGCGCATCACTTCCTGTGCAGCGGAGAGCCGTTAACTAACCCAGATCAGCTGCAGAACGACAGAAATGTCAAACATATTTGTATTTGAGTGTCTCTCGGCTGTATGACAGACATGACAACATCCCACAGAACTCTTCTTCTGTCCAAAAGTCAACAGAGAATGCGAGAACACGAGAAGCTGAACACTGAGAAACCACAAGTTAAACTCTCGTCACAGGTTTAAAACGTCTGTAAAAAGGTTGTTTTCCTTCAGAAATGGTTTTCAGATGTCGGCAGAGAACCAACAAGAAAAATAAGATACTTCAGGTTTTTCTGGTGACGTCTTTGGTGGTTCCAAACTTGTTGGAGAACCAGAGAGATCCATCCATCCATCCATCCATCCATCCATCCATCCATCCTCTATCCATCCATCCATCCATCCATCCATCCATCCATCCATCCATCCATCCATCCATCCTCTATCCATCCATCCATCCATCCATTCGTCCTCTAATCATCCATCCATCCATCCATCCATCCATCCTCTAATCATCCATCCATCCATCCATCCATCCATCATCCATCCATCCTCTAATCATCCATCCATCCATCCATCCATCCATCCTCTAATCATCCATCCATCCATCCATTCGTCCTCTAATCATCCATCATCCATCCATCCATCCATCCATCCATTCGTCCTCTAATCATCCATCCATCCATCCATCCATCCTCTAATCATCCGTCCATGGTGGTCGTACAGTCCCCTATCGGTCTCTGACAGCTGTGTTCAGTCCAGGTGTTAATACCCAGCATGCATCAGGGGGCTGGAGGTGAGGCATTAACAAAGCGACGGCGTGCCGCTGACGGGCTCCTCCTGCATGTTGTTAGCATGCTGTTTGTGCTGTTTAGGTACTTAAAAGACTGCTCGGGTTCAAAGACTGATTGCACCGTCGAGTAATCACCCTCCTCCACGCACGCCTGATTTATCACCTGCTCGCTTAATAGCGCTGCTTAACACACAGGTTTGTCCAGATTAAGTAATTACCTTAAAGCAAAAGTTTATTATCTGCTCCGACGGGCCGGTGATAAAGGCCCGCTGTCGAGACGAGCCGCAGAACGAGCCGCGAGCTGCTGAATGAGAGCGATAATTAAAACACAATGAATTAAATCGTGGCTTCTGGGGCTGTCAGCGTGCTCCCCAGCTAACATCCATATTACCCCGCTGGCACCCTTACTAGGAGGGCGCCTGGGATTATAGCTCGGCCCGGACCAGTCAGCAGCTGAATGGGAAATTACTCCAATGGGCCGTCTGTAAATTAAACAGACCTAGTTCCTCTCCAGCAGCAGGAGGAGGAGGAAGAGGAGCAACACCTGAGTGTTACACATTAGCTCGGCTCGCTTCTCGCCGCGATGTCTTAATGAGCGGGAGGCCGCCGTGGATACAGATGCTGGAGGAGGGACGGAACAGCGCGGGAACACGGGGGAACGTTCTGAGTGATGCGCCTCTTCCTCTTGATGAATGTGTCGCAGGTGGAAGCAGGAGACGTCTCTGCGCCTCCCCGAGGAGGCCCGGACCTCCGGCTCGGTCTACAGAAATAGATCTCTGCGTCCTGTCGCGTCAGCACTCGGCCGCCTCCCGTGTCGATAAACGCTCCGCTGCACGCCTGACACATGCTGCTGAAGCTGAGTCCTCGCTATTTTTATGACCCCCAGCTTTATTCTGTTTGACATTTCGCTGCTGCTAAAGCTGCTCGGACCTCTTCAGCTCCAACAGAACCACAGAGGAGTTTTAAATAAACCTTATTATTCCAATTCCCCTTCTCCTAATCAGCCGTGTGAAGACGGACGGTGTTTGCTGCTTTATAAATATAGATTGTGGATCATCAGTGTCGCCTTCTCCTGGTTTTAAAGGCTCGTACAGTGACGTGATGTCAAAGAACTTAACAGAGAAATGTTGGTTGGTCTGAAGAAAATGTACATCAGCGCTACAACTTAAAAGTCCAACATGTGGGATTTAGGGGCATCTGTACTGATAGTCATTCTTAAAATACTGTCACATTATCCATATTGAGGTGTGATGCACCACAAAAAGCGATACAGCTTAAAACTATCGTGATATTATCTCACCGAGCTGTAACATCAGACGTATCACCACCCAGAGCCTGTTCCTCACGTCATCTCTGGCAGAGTTCTGCAGGGAGATCCACCTGAAGCAGAGCTGTAATCACACCTACAGACGTCTCTCAGTGGCAGAGTTGGTGTTTATGAAAGGCTTCGCTTCACTCTGCTCGATTACAAGCCAGCCGGGCCCCGTAAACTAAACTCAGATGGGCTCCTGACGAGCTTGTTTATGGGAGAGTTTCTGTAACGTGTCATCGCGCCGGGCCAGAGGTTCTGTCGGTGAGGAGACGTCCAAACAAATCAGAGCCCGGATCTTGTAATTTCAGCTCAAAGTGATGGTGGTGTAATTCCCCCAAGAACACAAAGACAGAGCAGAAAATGATGATCAGATGAGACGCTGCAGCAGTTTGAAGTATAAAGGACGAGGTCTCTTTCTCCACAACAGGACCAGAAACAATAAAACTCTGAAGCAGAGCGAGTTGTAGAAGCTGCGTCCACCTCAGAGAGAATCTCAGCAGTGGGAAAGTGTTCATCAGGATTAGAAAGTCAATTCCCTTTAGGTTTGTCTGCTTCTCTCTATTGTTTCCTCTCAAGCCGTCTCCCACATGCTTCTGTTCAGCAGAGAAAGGAGTCGACAGGGAGGTATTGTTGACCCGGGTCAGTTTGAAGTGTGTGTGTGTGTGTGTGAGGAGGGTTTTGTGTGGAGTCCAGAGGTCATGATGGAGGTGACGGAGCAACACAACACAGCCCTCTTTCCACCAGCTCTGTGGTGTTTGCTGCAGCTGAAGATCTGCCAGGTTTCACTTCTTCTTTCTGGGACTGAACTGTTTATTTTCAACATTTACAGACATAACTCACGTATGTTTCTTCAGCAGTTTTTGTGGCGCCAAAACTTGGTGTTTTTTGAGGAGACCTGGGGATTTTTCTGGCGTTTTTGTCGCGAACAAAGCTGCTTATTTTCACGGGAAGCCTGAGCATCTTCAGCTGTGGTTGTGGTGACCTGGGGGACTTTTCCAACTGATTTTGCGGCCACCAAATCTGGCTGCCCACAGAAGGGGGTGTTTTTTAAGGAGACCTTTCCAGCCTCTTTTGTGGTGACCAAAGTAATCTTAGAGAATCTCCAGCTGTTTTTGTGGTGGCCAAAACTGGGTGTTTTAGGAAGACCTGCCGTCATTTCCAGCTGTGTTTGTGGAGACCAACGTTAGCAGTTTGTCAGTGAAAGTCGCAGCATCTCCAGATGTTGTTGAAGTAAAACTGGACACTTTGGGGCGTTTCTAACCTTTATTGTGGTGACCAAAAACCAGCTGCTGTTCGTGGGAAGTTGAAGCATCTCCAGATGTTTTTGTGGAGACAAAATCAGGTGTTTTTTAAGCTTCCACTACAGCAAAAAAGGGGAAATACAAAATACTGAGCTGCTGCTAGCTTCACACACACACACTGTAGTCCAACAAGCACAAACAGGACAACACACTCCATTAGAGAGTGTAAGCTGGGTTGTGGAGGCCTGACGGAGCCTCTGCATCCTCCCCCTCCTCCTGCATCTCATCCCAAGTGGGCCACCTCTGACCCGAGCGCTTCAGCCTCTGAATGGGGCCGGCGACGGCCACAAAGCCCTGCAAACAGCGCAGTGTGTAATGATAAAGTGGCGAGCTCAGGAGGGAAGAAGAAGAAGAAGAAGAAGAAGAAGCCTCGCACACAATGAAATGCTGACTCGCACCTCATCTCATCTGGTCTGAGCACATCGGACCGGAACCAGAGCAGAAAATGAGCCACGTTTTAGGAACTGATGCTGAACTGTGCAGGGATTCAAAGGGAGAAATCATCCTCCCTGAAGTGGAACAAAACATGAAACATGAAGCCTTTAAACTTCCGCTACATAACGCTGACCCAAAATAAAAAACCTCAGTCCACGTCGCGATTCATCTTAAAAGTCCCGTCTAATGAGTTCCAGTGACTCGCGTTCGGACTTGTTCAGAAAGAGAAGGAGTAAATGAGAGCAGAGCTGATCTGCATATTCCCTGACCTTATTCCCGTCCTCGCTCGGCCTGGTTTGGTGGCTAATTAGCTCGTGCAAACACCACAAATGGGTACAAGACAAAGCACATCAGGACAACAATTAGTCTAAAAGAGCCATTAGCTTCCCGAGCAAACGAGGCTGCAGCGCAGAACAACACGGCAGAGAGGAAACACACAGCGCTCAGACGGAGGAGGAGGAAGTGTTGAATATCATTACAGCCAGGCTGAATGTTCGGTCACTTCTGTCCGAGTGCAGAGAGAAACAGAGACGAGATGATGATGATGTTGTGTATGTGGTCTTTGTCTCCGGGCTGGTTTGTAATAAACAAACGTTGGAGCTGAAGCAGCAGATTCTGTAGTTTCCCCAGTAAACACACCAACCTGTTCACAAGGATCCAGCAGTACGACAAGTTTCTTTTCCCACAGATGCAGAAACATTCCCACATTTCTTTCCCAATTTGTCGTCACAGATTTAGAAAAATGATCCTGTTATTAATCCGTTCTTACGTCAAAACAACCGGAGATAAAACTATAAACATCAGACGGTCAGTTACCAAATAAAAGTCGACATCAGGAACTCTTTCTTTCGCTTTTCCTTCGCTGAATGTAGAATTAGACTGTAAAGTAACTTCAGGAATACAAACCCTCGGAAATGTAACCGAGTAGAGAAACAAGATAATTATAAACGCCGACAAACTGAAACTGACGAGGGAGTTTCTGACTCGTGCTCAACCTTCATCACTCATTCCGTCCTGACGGCTCAAAGCTCCGGGACTTCGCTCATTTTCTGTCCAATTTAAAAGGCGGAGGGGAAGCCCGTGATGTGGAAACAGGAGCTGGGCTGAGGGGATTGTTGGAGAGGGGAGGCCTCCCACCTCCGACAGCCCCGGCTGAGAGCGAGCGGGGGTGGGCGGCCGCCTGCTGAGGCTTCCTGTCGGTGCTCCACGTCGCTCAGGCTCGCGTTACGGCCGGCGCTGGCTGTGTTGTTGTGTACGAGGCCCCGCAGACGGGCTGTCAGCTGTGATCGAGTTTCTCCGTCAGTAAGAAATGTGTCATTACACCCACGTCCCGACGGTTTACACACATTATCCTGCAGCCTGCCGCTGCCGCCTGCTGCTCTCTGAGCCGGAGGTGGAGACAGATTGATTTCTGAGAGACATGTGTTGCTGCAGATCCGACTGGACTGAACTGGAAATGGTACCGGGCCGTTTACTGCCGACACTCGGTAAATAACAGTGAGAGCGACCGGAAACACAGAGGATGCTGTTCCCCCAGAAGCCTCCCTGCGTGCTGAGGACGGCTCTGAGTGGCTCTGAGGCAGACGATGGGAACACTGAGAGGAAGGTCGAGCCTCCTTTTGTTCGCCAGTCAGGCGGAGAGCGAGGAGACGCCTTCATGTGACCCTGCGTGGGTTCAGCGCTGTCGCCGCGGTGACAAAGAGCGGCGGAGGCCCGGACGAGTCTCAATACAGAGAGAGGAAAAGACTGACGGGCTCGAAAGTTACACAACTGACTCTGAGGGAGATGCTGAGAGTTAAACAGTCATCATGACTTCACAGAAACACTCAAAGAAAACTTCCAGGATCAGATCTCGAGTTTCTACTGTAGTATGTCCATTAATGGACACGTCATGTCTCCGTCTCCTGACAACATCCCAGGGTTTGACTAACACCTGGAAGTACTGTTACAGTCTGACTGGTTGGAGTGCAACGGGACCGTTCAGTCCAGAATACAGAACCAACTTTAGACACAACATCTCAACAGGAAGTAAACTGCAGGCACGGTTAACGGTTAGCTAGCATACCTCGCTAGTTCAAACTTTAACATTACTTTGCATTAAAAGAAAGAAAACTGATCAGGACTGCAGAGAAACATCAACTCCACCAACAACACAGCCTGAAGTCTTTGATTTAAGAGGCTGACCGGACCTGGTATCAGTTGCAGCGTGAACGCCACTGGAACACACAGACTCCATGTTTCTGCTCAAAGACAGAAAGAAGTTCATATAAAACATTTGCCGACTTTACAAGAAGGTCCAAATAATGCAGAATGAGTCAGAGACAGAGTTTCACAGAGTTTATAAAGTTCTCTGAAGTCAACAACTCTTAAAATGATCCGGTTTGTTAGGGGGGTCTGGTGAGGCTGTGGTCGGCTGACAGTGTTGTTTGTGTTTGTGCGTCTCCATCAGGAGCATCTCCTCCGTCATCTCAAAGCTCTGACTGACGTCCAGCTCCGACACAGAGTGTTTTATGGAGCCTCTGATCGGTTCCACTGGCTGACGGGGAACCACTTACTTCACCCTGTTTACGAGGGAAAAAACTCCTCAGTGTTGAGTTTAGAAAAGAGCACAGTCGTATTTACGGTGTTTTAACAGTTGTGCGGCCGCCGCTGATGCAGGCGTTGGTTTGGTGCTGAAACACAACACCTCGCTACAAATCCATGACTGTGACACCTGGTGCTTCATAAAGATTTATAACGGCAGACAAGCAGCAGACTGTGTGTTTATCCTCACGCAGAGCTTTGATTTCCACTGTCGCAGAGCTAATTAGCTGTTATTGCTAATCTCCAGCTGCTTTCTCGGTACTTACAAGGCAATTAGCCTCTCCTCGTCTCGCAGTGACTGAGCAGAGCGGCGGCGCTCGCACACGGCAGCTGCAGCAGCTTCAGGCCCGGCAGGCCGGGTCCACCTCACGGGTTGGACTTCAGAAACAAACAGAACATCTTCACTTTGAGCAGAACAACATGGAGGATGCTCTTTGTTAGATGTAGGGAGGAAACCACGTCATCAAACGTGCACCAAAAAGTCTGATTCTCACACTTTCACTTTCCTTCAGTCCCACAAACAGTCTTTCTCCTGGAGTTTTCCTCCTCTTCTAACATGGACGGTGGCCCTCCAGTCTGCGGTTGTCCGGGTCAGAACCATAACGAGCTGCTAAAACCCCAAAGAATCTAAACCGTCTGGACTTCAGATGCTTTTGCTGTCGACAAATCTGGTACAGAATCCTGCAGAAAGCAGCAGTTTGTGTGTTTGTCAGCGAGCGCTCGGTGATTTAAAGCGAGCGGCTCGTTGTTCTGGGTCGAGGCCGGCTGGATGCACAGATCACATCAGCACCACATGACTGGGCCGAGGAGCCGTGTTGCCGGGGCGTCCGTGTCCTCTCGGACCAGATCAGAGAAGAGAGTATATACGTAAATATTCTAAATGTTTGTTCTGATTTTCCGACTCAAGCTGAAATAATCTCCGTCTGTAACGAAGGTTTCTGGTTTAAGACGCACTTTTCCTCCAGTTATCTTCACTTTTGTGATCTTTCACGTCTCGTTTGAGTCTTAAGAGGCGGCTCGGCCTACATGTTGGACCCGGACAGACCTGGGAGCTGCCCTGAGCCTCCCTGCGACCTCTCGGGAGGCCGGGAGCTGATTTGCAGTCTGCTGGAGCAGCAGGAGGAGGAGAGCTACCAAATAGAAAGATGGAGGAAGGTGGGGGCGTTCTGGCCTAATCCTCTGAAACATCCATATATCGCTCCTGAGCGTCGGCTCCCGCAGCTGTAAATCTGCAGGAATGCGGCCTGTTGTTTTTGGAATCAGTGCGAGCGAACGTTAACGGCCGAGAGAGATTGATGTCTGCAGACGTCGCCTGGAGCTCGTGGTCGCATATATCAGCAGCCAGCCGACACAGACGGACGACACTGTGACCAACACACACTCGAGTTAGTGTTACATGACGTCTTTACTGGAACTCCGTCTCTGTGTGTCTGCGAACACACGCTGTCATCACTAGTATCCTGATTTTACAGCTGATTAATTTATCTGTCAGAATCAGGTGGACGAAGTGAAGAGAATCTGATGAAGCCTTTAAATAACATGACAGTGTGCTTAAGTTGTATCTTACTGAAGTGGATCAGAACCGCTGTAGAGACCGAACTGAGATCGGACTCTTTTTCTGACCGGTTGACTGAATAAAGGGACAGGTTTAGTTTTTTAAGCGTTTGTGTTCTTCCACATTTTCTCTCAGGGAATAATTCATGATGTTGTTAAAAATATCAGGTGTGTTCAGGCGGCTGGTATCTGTGAGTGAGTCCAATCGGATCCGGATCTGAAGAAGATCTGATTAAACTAAAGGTGGACTGTTCCCGTTCTGTCTGAGGTTCTCGGTGCGTCTCTGATTATTCTGTTATTCTACCGTCCTGCTGATGAAACCACCAGGTCCTGTTCTGAACACCAGGTCCTGTTCTGAACACCAGGTCCTGTTCTGACCACCAGGTCCTGTTCTGAACACCAGGTTCTGTTCTGAACACCAGGTTCTGTTCTGAACACCAGGTCCTGTTCTGAACACCAGGTCCTGTTCTGAACACCAGGTGCTGTTCTGAACACCAGGTTCTGTTCTGAACACCAGGTCCTGTTCTGAACACCAGGTCCTGTTCTGACCACCAGGTCCTGTTCTGAACACCAGGTCGTGTTCTGAACACCAGGTCTTGTTCTGAACACCAGGTCCTGTTCTGATCACCAGGTCCTGCTGGATGAATCCTGGCCGTGTCCAGCTGTTCCAACAGTTTGTGTTGAAGCGTTTTGTGTGCGCCGGCCCGTGTTAATGTCAGGGGGCTGTTTTTCCGGCGCTGCCTCTCAGAGGCCTCCCCGGGCCGGGCCTCATTTAACCAGCACCGAGGCAGCAGAGAGAAAAGAGCCGGCGCCCCCTCTTCTTCTTCTTCTCCTTCTTCTTCTGCTCCTCCTCCTTCTCAGGAAGATTAGTGGCCGTCCTTTGGAGTGGGAGGTGGATGCTGAGCCTTTCTCCGTCACATCTCTCTCTGCAGCGCTCTGACCCCCCGAGTGCTCGCCGCCGTCCCGCCACCATCAATTACTCACCGTCCGCCGGGCCGAGATAAAGAACCCGTCCTTATCACTGACTCACCTCTCTTAGAACACTATTTACTCAGCCCGGCCCGCCTCCATTCATCTCACACAGCCACACTAATCCCATTGTTCCTAACGGGCCGGCCGGCGCTCAGCTGGACCCGCCGGCTGGATCGGACCCGAGGCAGATGTTGTTTACTTTGATCCAAAGCACCTTACAGAACCAGAGGGACTGATCCCTGGATGACCCGGTCTACAGAGTCCAGACAAGGCGAGACGTTCTGTTCAGCTTCACGTCGAGGTGATCAGAACAGATTCTGCAGAACTTCTCTCATCATCGTCAGACGTGTCTGCTGATCCAGAGTGAACGTTACAGGTCCAACAGTTCAGAACCCCTAAAATATATTCAGTTTCATTTAACATAATCAATCAATAAATAAATTAATTAATATGCCAATAATAACAACAACAATTACTTTAAAGATCGATGAAGACGTTCATTAATTTATTAAACGTGACGTGAATGTTTTTATCTTTCTGTCAATTCCTGTTTTAATTCTCTTGAATGACTTAATGCTTTAATTTTAAATATATTTTAGTTTCTTAATATAATTGTGTTTTATTTACAAATATATATAAATACGTAAATATTGATCAACTCGCCTTTTATTTCTCTACTATTTTATTTATCAGTTTGAATTTCTTTATTTTTGCATTTATTTATTAGTGTGTTTCTCTTTTATATCACGACGTTAAAAGAAAAAAAGAACATTTACAAACATTTTAAAATGTTAAATATAAACAAATAGACAAATGCAATTTATGTAGATATAATAATGACATAAAAATCTATTTATTGAACCATTTCTTACGTCTTTTAAATTTTTATTGTTGTCGGGCTACAAAAAAGTTGTTTATAAGCTAAAATGATAAATAATTAACAGTTCTGGCTCATTTTCTTGTTCTTACATCAACAAAATAATAAAACAAATACGTAAAAACATTTTTAAATCAATAAATCAAACGTGGATGTAAATAATGCAAAAGGTGATTAAAATAAATGATGTTTTATTTTATAAATAAGTCAAAACGACATTTATTGTTGTATTTCTGGTTCATCTCCAGACAGATTAACTGATTCATTGAGCCGTTTGTTTAAAGATAAGACAGAGCTGGAGTTGTCATGACGGGCAGAACCAGAACTGTTCTAAAGAGCTGCTACATGCTGTTCTGGAGCTCCTCTGGTTTCTTCCTGTAAGTGTCTGTTTAGCCTGTTTAGGTCTGCCTCCCCCTCCATCCCTCCCCTCCTCCACCCAGAGTGCCCCGGGGCAGCCGAGGAGGTGCTAAATACTTAGGCTTCCTCCCCGCGGACCATCCAGACTCAGCAGAAAGACCTGGGAGGCTGCAGGGACGGAGGGAGGGAGTCGGGGGGAGGGAGCATCAATCTCCCTCTCGAATGACAAACTCACTCTCAGCAAGATGTATGTCATGAGCCACCAAAGCCAGTTAATCAAATCATTAGCGGCAGCCGGTAGTTTCCTGTGGCCTAGTTTACCGACACAGACGGAGAGCAGAGAGAAACGAACACGAGCCCAACGAAACAAAGAAATCTGCATCAGGGGGAAGATTTAGAGGATTCTCCTCCAGGGGGGAGAAGAATAAACCTCCGAGTGTTTTCAGAGAATCACCGCAACAAAAACCTGGTTTAGAAAACAAAAAACTCCATGAAAACTCTGCAGAATTATCTGTTAGCTCTTCCTGTTAGCAGCGTGCACATGAGTGAACTGCTGGCTATCACTGGATCACTGAGATACTGAAGACAACTTAAAAACATGATGTTTCTAAGGCAAGTTCTGCACATGTAAAGAGCTCATCATTTCTGGGAGTTCTGAGTGGATTTTTGGACGAAGTATTACAAATTAATTACACCCTCAGAAAGTGTGAGTCACACTGACTTTAAAAATATCTGTATCTCACGTGTGTTATGGTTCTGAAGAAGAGAGTGGTTACAGAAACATATATGCTTCTTACATGTGCAGAACTTGCCTTAGAATTGTGACGTTTTTAAGTTTTTCTTCAGTCTCACAGTAATCAGGTGATAGTTGTCTGTACGTCCACGAGTTCACTGCTAACAGGAAGTGCTAACAGCTGATTCTGCGATGTTTGAATGGAGCTTTTTGTTGTTTAATATGATGGAAAGCTCCAGAACAGCGACTGAATGGACCTGGTGGTGAGAGAAAGTCAAGAACGATCTTTGAACATTTGAGCCGACGTGGATGAGAAGTCCTTCAAGATCTCAGGGGGAAAAAAAGGCAATTTGTACATCTACAACTGGACCAGCTCTGCCTGCAGATGAAGAGCATGTGACATGACAGAAAGCTCCAGAACCGGACCTCAAAGTCTGAGCATTTCATCGAGTTGAACGGATTCTGGTGTTTCCTGAGGAGCAGATCAGGAGAAAGTTTGCTCGAGATAAATGATGGATTCTTCAAAAGGCAATAACTCTAAATTTATCCAATCCAGCGTAAATCAGATTTCCACCTCGCCTTAAAGAAACGTCTCTGGGCTGATATGTATATAAACAGAGGGAAATTTCTCCCCTAATGCGGCCCGACTTCAATCCTCCCGGGCCCGGGTCCAGAACCTGACACATACATCAATAACAGTCGTGGATTCTTTGTCATTTTGCTGCCTTTCCTCAGCGATACGTTCCCTCTAAATACCGTCGGTTATTACGAACGGGTGTGAAATCATCAAGGTCCCCGAGACGGCGTAAATCTGCGGCGTGCGGCAGACAGATGCGTGCTGTCAGAGGGAATACAAGCGCTCATTTGAATCTATTAACTGGGCAGCAGAGTCCAGGAGAGCAGAGGAGAGCGGGCCCAGAAACCTCTTAGTACATGGCGCCCAACACCAGTCCAGCAGTCAGCGTGCCAGGAAAACAGAAACACCGCTCCACGTCTGCAGGACGACACGGGAGGGATCATCAGGACGGAGCAGATAGCGGCGCCGGGAGCACCTGGGTCCATCCTAATTGACTCGCGGCGAGGCGGATCCACTTTTTAAACAAAGTGACTCGCACTTGAGCTTCATTATATGCGCACCCCATTTCCATAGGCCTCTGGGAACAGGACCTGGGCCGCGCACATAAAATAAATGACCGCTCCATGATAAATGGTTCTATTAGCAATCCAGATTGTTAAACTGTGATATAACAGATCGGAGAGCGGCGCCGGGGCCCATTCATTTCCCCTCCCTCCTGCACACACGCACCGCTGTAAATAGCTTGTTTTTATGTGTAAATAACATATTAAAACTCGGCATTAGCCATGTGCTTTGATAGAGAGGAAATTGTTCTAAATAAATAACACGAGACGGGAATATAAAACAGGGCGGGCTGCTGGAGAGGCGGCGTGGAGCTCAGAGGTGGGCATGACTTAGGTGACAGGAATCCTGCAGCCAACAGTAAAACACACGGCGACAGTAAAAGCAGCAGCCGTATATTAGAGGCTTTTCCTCTCAGGTTCAAGGTCTCATCTGCCGCGCTCGCGTGCTGCATATTCACTTATCAGGAGCTGGCAACAGGAATAATAATGCATATTACAGCCGTAAGTAATTGCTCTGTCTCCACACGGTGGCAGACGCTTGTGGTTTTTTTAGCGCCGCGCCGCTGATATCGAGCGTCGCGGCTTCTTGTTTATTTAAGATGAAAACAGGACGCTGATAGGGAGGAAGAGTTATGGAGGGAGGGAGCTTTTATTTTAGGGGAGAGGAGATTAAAAACTCAGCCGCTCATATTGAGAATTTATAAATATACAGCAGGACGCTGGAGTTCAGCCGAGGTCAGGATTTAGGGTCAGAGCACCAGCAGGCTCGGGAGGTTTCAACAACAAAGAGATTCTTTATATTTAAAGGTGCAATATGTAAAAATGTTGCTGCAAAAAGCACCAAAATGTGTCGTTTTTGTGCCAACAGACACCAGATTCTCCTGTAGCGACAACAAAACACTGTTTAATAAAAAATATGTTAAAAAATGAACTAAAATGATCAAAAGAAACAACAGATTTATGTCGAATGTATCGTGATATAAAGACATCTACTGAAGTTAGCTAACGGCAGCTACAATTAGCAGCAGTCAGTTCTTAACGTTTAAACACACAGAAAAAAATATATTTCCAGTAAAAAGTCACGATATTATGAGAACAGAGATGTAATTTACATTTTAAAAGCTCATCATAAAACATGTTGTTTTATAGAGACGCCACGATCGTCACGGACACGTCTTAGATTAGCTAATGTTAGCATAATGCTACCTAACTAGCGGAGGTATCCTGACGTCAGATCAGCGTTTGTCCCGTTTGCTTCCTGTATTTCTGTTCTAACATCAGAAAGATTTCAGTCGGCTGCTGATTTATTTTTTAAGATGACACAAATTACGATCAGCGATTCTCTCGTTTGTTGACAACAAAATGACATTTTATTGTGTTTTGTAGTCTGTGCTGTCGATGACGATCAACCCATATTCAGATCTAAGACGATCTTTTGTCTAATATCATGATAAAGGTCATAACAGATAACGAGCCAGCGTCTTAATCAAGGACAGAGAGCGACCACGGGACCAGAGAGGATCATGGGACTTCTAATAATCCAGCTGGGGGAGTTTCAGCTTTGTTCAAATATTGAAGACGACCATGTGAAGAAGTGGAGCGCGGTCCACGCCAGCGCCACGTGTTCGCCGGCCTACATTGATATTCTCTTATGAACAATTAATGTTCGATCTCGTCGTCGTGGCAGGCCACCAAGTTCTTCATTAGAGCGGAGGAACGTCACCCAATCACCGGCTGGATTTCCATTTCAAAAGTGGCCCGTCACTGCGGATCCGTGTCACTCATGTGTCCTCTGGAGGTGAGAACGAGCTCTTTTAACCTCGTTAGACGGCGCTTTCATCAAGCGCTCGCTGACACCTTTAAAACACGCACCTCCGTCCTGCACGGCGACCTCGTCTCCACTTCACGGGACGCTCGCCGCAGGAACGCCTCAGCAGGTCGGTTTAAACGCGGGTCAGTACTTTCTTCTGAATACATCTTCTGATGCTGTGGGGGGAAAACTGCTTCTGCTCAAACATCTGCTGCGATATTAGATCTGATAATCGAGCCGATAACGGCAACGTAGACGCTAATAACACCAGTAGCACCACAGTTTGTACATACATCCGTGTAAATGTGTCCTTTACCTTCAAGAACTCTTAAACACTCTGAGGAGGTGGGTCGGGACGCTCGCCATCCCAAAGTGGATTCAAGATCTTCTCGTGAAAATATAGAGACGTAAAAACCAAACTGACAAGAAGAAGAGAACAAAAACGTCGACACAGATCCTGCAGAATCAGAGATCGGCTCCTCTACAAGATTTATAACTTGCAAAACCAACCTTCACATCTATATGACTAATAAACTCTCAACTGAAACTGGTCCAATCAGAACCAGATCCTGAGGACTCTGAGTTGGTGACATCCTTTACAAAGTTGTAACAACCCAGCGATCCGACTCTCCAGCTCCGTTTCCAGCTTTGTTCCTTCTTTACCCATTAATGAGTGTTTCTTTATAATGGCAGGCCACCAAGTCCTTCATTAACCAGTCATAATGTCACTAAATCACGCGTTTAATTTCCATTTCAAAGTCGGCCCGTCACTCTGCATCTCTGTCTGTGTGAGCTCGGCGCTGTCGTCCTCGGCTGCAGCAGCTCTTTATACTCTGGAGGTAAGAACAAGGTCTTTCAGCCTCATTATGCCGGCCTTTCATCACGCGCCGGCTGACATCTTTAAAACATGGATCCTCTCCGCGAGCCGCTCGTCCCCAGCGAGAGGCCGTCGCTGCTACTCTGGATTTAGTTCAACAACACAAACAGCGGTCCTCACCTGCCGCCCCGTCTCACCTGCCATGTTATCTATTCATCAGTGTTTATGTGCTCAAACGGTGCCACACTGCTCGGCTCGCCGTGATGCCGGGGCGATCCGCATTAACGATGCTCTTTTAAGGCCTCGCTCTGTTTAGGATTCCTATCAGACATCTACTGTAAGTCACCTCTGACTGCTGCTGGTACCTTATCAGGCCTGAGGAGAGCCGCCAGAGCGCCGGCTCCCCAGATCTCACTTTATCTTTGAAATGTATATTTCATCGGCCGTGTTCGCTCCCCCTTTGCCCCCCGGCGGAGCTCCTGCGAGACCTCGGCTCGCTCTGTCACGCAGAGCCGAGCCCGACAGACAACCGGACTCTGAGTCGGATCCAGGAAGTTTGAGTGAAGCCTCACCTCTCGTCTCTGTGGGTTTCTTCGGGAGGTCGGAGAACCCGTTCCCGTCCATTTTGTCTTTCTTCTCGGCGGCCCTCGATGAAGACGTCTCCATCGTCTCTGCAAGGGAAAGAACACAGAAGGAGTCGTTAATGCCGAGCGAGACGAGAGCAAACGCCGGAGGAAAGGAGGGAAGGAAGGGTTCATTTGGAGTTCTGGAGGACTCGCTCCAGTACTCAGGCGGTCCTGCTGGAGAGCCTCATGTAAAGACTCATCAGGAGAGGAACCACAACAACCACAACTCATCATCAACAACATCACATGAGATCCTTCTTGTCCAGTCAGCTAATGTTGTTTAACATCCTACCTGTTGGATTTAAACTCTCACCACTTCATCTTTTTATCCCGTTAGACATTTCTGTACATTTTTATTGTATGAACTGTTGGAGGTTTTGTTTTTATTCGGACACACTGACGAGCCGAAATCTCTTCCCTTCATCTTTACGTCCGAGTTTGATGTGATGACACTGAGTTCACTAAAGGTGTTTCTGCCCTCTTCTATATAAATCAGGTGACTGAACACAGACAGTCTCAGCACGAACTGAACTTTACGATTGAAAATATTTAGTTCACTCTTCTCACTGCATCATCGTTCTGTGTCGTTGTCAGAAAGAAATTCACTTCATAATTAATGTTGTTAGTTGACTAATTCATCCTGAGTTAAAATCTTGTCTTGAATCATTTAAAGGTCTTTAAATAAAAGTTACTATCATGATTAAATATGTGGCGGTGGGGTCTCAACACCAGATTGACCTCAGCTGGTCGTGGACTCTAATCCGAGCCCGGTCTTATAAAGAGACTTAACCAAGCAGAACCCGGGTGGAGCTTCTAAATGAACCTCAGTAACATGATGGAGCTGAAGAAAGAGCTCCGCGTCTTCAATCCTCTTTGAAGATAAACTGCTATTGTTCTAACTGTTAAAGCCTCAGAGCCCGTCTGAATGGTGCTGGTCTAAAGGTCAATAGTCAAATAAACTTTGATGACATGTGAGCTAAGACCTCCGCCCCCTCATCCCCCGTCCCCTTTGACCCCCCAGAACCCCCGAGCCGACCCCCGCGTCCTCGCTGCCACAGAGCAGATTGAGCCGTGAATGGCGGCTTCGCGGGAAGACTGAGCGCTGCGCCGCATGGCGGCCGCCTCTCCTGAGAAACCCCTCGACATGGTCGCCCGGCGCTCCGGGATAATCTGAGCAAAGACCGACACGAAGCAGAGAGCCCGTGTGTCGAGTCCAGAACCATGTGGTTTCACACACACACGGGTCTGTTTAATATGAACGTTTTGAGGAAAACTGGAGGGAAACAGGGTTTTAACCTTTGACCTTCTGATTCTCAGTGTTTCCTCAGACAAACCAACCAGTCGTCCTCGTATATAACCTGTCTTAACTTCAACATGGACGCCGGTTCAGGTGAAACATGTTGCTTCTGTAACTCTGATGTTTCAGAGCATCTCTTCAACAAAACGAAGCACCACAAGTTACAGACTGTTGGTCTGTAGTTTAAATCCTCTCTGCGAACACCGATCAGCAAGCTGCTCAACGTGCGAACAGCAAATGTTAAGCCTGACTAATAATGATTTGCGAGGACACATCAGAGGCCTGCAGGCGTGAAAGACGGCCATTATGTGCCTCATATATCACCTCAACTAAGGCAGCTTTGTGTGTGTGTGTGTGTGTGTGTGTGTGTGTGTGTGTGGTGAGGGACTTCCCATGAGGCTTCACTCCCGGCCTCTCACACCTGTTAACACTGATTCACCCGCAGCTATAAAGACACCAGACAGAAGTGTCAGTCAGCAGCTCGGCTTTGTTAAAGAGGCAGTAAACTCTGTTTGGTCATTTACAAACTCGATGAACTGCTGCTGCATCGGAGTGTGTGACCTGCAATCAGTCGGCGCCGTCCAGGAACCAGAAGGTCACAGGTCCGGTTTCTGAAACTGAGTCGGTCACAAACATGATATTTTTACCTGAAGATCCAAAAGATCTTTGTTTTAAATGTTCTTTGAGATGCTGAAGTCCCCAAACAGTATATATGCCATTTAAATGAGACAATTGGGGTTTTAAAAGGTTAATTACACCGACTTTGACTTTTAAAAGTTGGATAAAAAGGGCTACTGTTGTGTGTATCAAGAAGCTAACAGCTAACCTAGCATGTTGCCTCTTTATCTTGGAGCATTGTTGTCTGAAAAAAGCTTTTAACCACAGTAATCTGCTCACACATCGAACCAGCATCAGCCCAACTTTTAAAAAATACAAATACAAGGCTTCTGTAGCTAACTCTTAGCCTAGCATGTTAACTTACCTTGCTGTTAGTTTTGACATTGGCAGTCTTTTAACTAGCCACGTAACGTTTTCAGCATATTCCACCGCTAACATGTACAAAAACAAGAATGGAAAAAAGTGCAGCCTCTGTTTTGGGTTGCAAGCAGCTAACAGCTAACCTAGCATGTTAGCTTTTGACATTACAGTCTTAGAAAAACTTTAACTAACAACATAGAAGTTACTGGTCAACATGTCTTCAGTTTGTTACAATAAAAAACTGGGCTAATGTTTGTGTAGCAAGCAGCTAACCGAGCACGTTAACTTCTTTGAGCTAGGTCAAGTTTTTGCATCATCTATTTTCAAATATATTGATAAAAATGTTCTTTTCCAAGTTTTCAAAAAGTTATGTGGAGTGCTAATGATTGAAGTAGCAAACACGGGCTAATGTTAATACAGTTAGCTTATCCTATAAAGCAAGTGCAGGCTACGTCCCCTTTTTAAAATCAGAAAAATAATAATGAGAGTTTTATAGTTTTACTTTGAAGTCTAGCAAAGTTACTGACATTAGCAACATTAGCTCTGTCACTATGAGGTCATGGACCTGGTGAAACTGGACTCCCTAAACATCAGTGAAGTTACTTGCAGGAGTAGCTAACAACCGCGTTAGCAAGTCAACAGCTCAGTTAGTGGTGTAATTAAGTGTCACCTCCCACTGTTGACTGTGAGCCGCCTCTGAAAGGGCAAACAATGATTCATTTGAGAATAATGGCCGACAAAGAGACGCTCACAGTGAAGTTATTTAAGAGAACAAGAGGCAGGATGACCCTCCCCCCCCTTCTGTTTCTACAGAGTCAAAACACACTTCACTTTTTATTACTGGTGTTGCTTCACAATCATCACAGATGTAAGATGTTTGCTCCGTTAAATCATCATGTTTAACTACTTTCACCCTCAGTTTTTCTCTCTCTGCAGTAGCTGTTCCTGCAGCATGTGGAGTTCACCCAGAAATATCAAAGTGCGCCCAAAAATAACACCTCTGACACGGCGTAAATTAACTAAGAGCTCACAAACACCCGGCGACACACGTGATTTAGATTAGTCCTGTGGAGGGCCGCGACTCCCAGGAATCAGCCGGCCGGCAGTGAGAGGGTCCTTCCTGTGTCAGGGAAACAAATGCCTCTGCCTTCCAGGTGTAACAGCCGTACAAGAGTACAGTTTGGCTCATCACCGGTATTACCAGCAGCCGCTGTCCCGCTGAATTATGGGAGCAGCTCTTGTCAACCGAAACAAACGACTCTGTCTCAACTCAAAAGGTCACAGCGTAGCGGAGTAAAATCACAGAGCACGCAGTCAATTCCTCGGCGCGGTACTCCTTTCCGAAGGGCCACTTGCTGGAATTTATGGTTGGGCCCTACACCTATTCTCCTTTGAATAATAGCTATCCCGTAAAAGGAGCCCAGGTCGGTGGCGAGTCTTAAATAGAATCCAGCTTCGACCGAAGAGGGGGGGGTTGTTTATTGTGCGAGCGGCGAATGTACAAATAGAGGCTAACACTGACATTTGAATTTATACCGACTTCCCAGACTTGTTCCTCTTAACTTCCACAGAAGCAATGAGACCCAAAATCTGAAAGCTAAAAACAGAGCGCAGGGGAGAAGCAGAATTCCCCCGAGGACGAGCATGATAAAGCCTCTCGTTCGCTGCTTATTTTACTGTTTGTTTCACCATTTGTCCTTCAGCTGATAACAACACCGATGCAAGAAAAACAACATTTTCTTCACCTCGTTTGTGAATCAAAGTGTTAATTCTGAAGGAGAAACAGCCTCCGTCGCCAGCGTGAGCAGCTTCACACCGTCTGCCTGGATGTTCAATATCCTGTGGCTGATCTCCTCCAACGGCTAACAGATGTGGCGGCCGAGTTCAGACGGAGAACGCTCCACTTCAGCTCGGCTACTTGAATGAACCCCCTCCCACCTGCGGGCCACAGCCGACCCGACACCGCTGTTTGTTTGCAGTAGCAATGCTTTTAGGAACTTTAACGCTCTCTGCAACCCTGTTAGTGCTGAAAGAATTAGTCAATTAAGCTGCTCGGCTCGTCAAGCGAGGCAGTTCAGCTCCCAGCTTACAATAGATTTTGCATTATTTGTCCGTTTCACACTTTTATAACACTTCATGCTCCGTCAGCAGCTTCTTTATACACGCTGCACTGCAGGCATGAATAACAGCTATTACTCAAGCAATGCAGTTTAGCTCCCAGCACGTAGCTTTAGGTAGCTTAATGCTAACTGCATCTGTGTGGGAGGTAAAACAATCACTCAGCGTGCTCAGTTCGTCAAGTTTAGCTCCCAGCGTACACGAGATTTTGCGTCTTTTATTCCTTTCCAGCTTTTACAACTCATCGATATTCACGTTAACTCTTCATGCTCCTCCTGATACAACCTCCAACAAATTAACACGACAAAATAAAGCCAGCAATTCAGTTCAGCGTCCACTTTTCAGCACACCCTTAAAATATGTATTAGTTTTTCCACATTGTTGTTAATTTCCCCACAGAATAATGCACAGGTCTTCATAAAAATATCAGTCATATTTACATGGCTGGTATCTATGAGTGAGCAGAAAAGGACTGTTGAGGTATGCTATCTATTCAGTGCCGCTCTGGTTAAGGTATTCAGTTTTTAAAGCCTGCCATCCAGTTTAGCGTCCACTTTCCAACAGCACTGTGTGGGACGGACAAAATAAAAGCTTCTGCTAACTAGACGCTGAAGTTGGTCACTTCACACATAAAACTGGACCCATGAGCGAACATGAAACCTTTAAGGTCCAAGTTAACTTGTAAAACATCCCAGAAAAGAGGCACAAATTGAGACACTGAACTCGTTTCCTCATCAGTAAAAGGCTCTGAGCAGGTTACAGTTGCCATGTGTGTCTCCACAGCTCGGCCTGCAGACGGTGTCGAGTCCTCGCTGACCGCCGAGGTCGCCGGCTGCTTTGATCGCTGACCCTCGGCCAAATGGTCCCGCTGCAGCACGGCTGCTCGCTGTTTTACAGCCACAGTTTGGACCGCGGACTTCCTCCTCACCGGCCGGATGGGCCCTTTAATTTCCACACCTACACCTACGGTCAGTCTTTCTGTTTCACTTCTAGTCATACAGCAAATGTTTGTCCACATCCTGCAGCACAGTCACATCTGAACACACCGTCAGTCTGTGTTGCAGCAGACGGATCAGGAGTGAAGAAATTAAGCTTCTCCCTCAAATATCACCCAGAGTTACTAAACACAACAACTTCTGTCCAGCTTTCAGACTCACGTTCTGTTTCTCAGAGGATTTCTGTTGTGCTGGTAATTATTCCTGACGTGTTCACTGACTCACGTATGACGAGCGTTTAGAGGTAATAACTCTCCATCATCATCGTCACATTAGGCCTTAAATGAAGGGAAACTCCCTGCTGCTGTGAGTCACAGCCAGCTGTGTGGGTGTGGACACAATAACAGGAACACCTGCAGAGCTTCATCCAGTCAGAAGTGACGCTACAGAGTTCAGTCTGTACGTCGACATGTTTTCTGCATCTTTATACTTTATTGCTATACTGAGACGTTACTTTGTCCAAACTGAGGCCCGACACAAGAAAAGGAAATGAAATGTTTGCTAAAGTTCTCGCCTTTGGTCGTTTACCTCGCTGTCACCGGTATAATATGATGTCACAGTGAGGTTGACCTTTGACCTTTCAAATATAAAATGTCTTCCCTTCATCGTTTTATCCTTTCAGACATCTATGTAAAAAAAAAAGTGAGAATTATCACAGGAATCGTTTAATAATGGCCAGAAAGCGTGTGTTTGGTGAAGTCAGTTTGGCAGCCTGGCAACATTCAGCCGCCACAGACCAGAGCGATGAACATGATGCTGTCAGGGAACCGCTCTAAACTCCAGGTGGTGTAATTATTCTATTGATGTTACAACATTTACTTAACGACGCTGAATCTAAATGGTGCCAGGCTGCCAACCTGATCCAGTCCGGTTAGCAGCCTGGCACCACTACAGAACAACATCATGGAAGCGAGGTTTAAACGCTGCTGGTGTCATTATTCTGTAGATACGCAACATTTACATGATAATGATTAGCTGAAGCTAAAACATTTCAGTAGATGTTTCTGTAGTTTTTGTTTTGTAGTTTCACTTCAGTCGGACTTTGTGTTCTGGACTTTAGCTGCAGTATTCGAGCCGTCGGCTGGATGTTGGTGCTCTCAGGTGAACAGCTGTCAAACAGCAGCAGCTCCTCTCAGAGCTAACAGCCAGTGACGGAGTGGAAAACCTGCCGAGGCCCCGTCACTAACAGCATGTCACAGACCTCCAGGGGCCCCCGGCCCCGATCCAGTCTGTCCCCGACCCTCTTCCTGGAGAAGAAGGAGCCGGGGGGCCTCCGGGGGGCCGGACAGATTCCTCCTGACCTCGAGGTCTGATTGAGCTCACGGAAAGACGCGAACGGGGGGATTGATTGCTAAGGAATACCACATGGCCCCGCCGGGACGCCACATGGTAAAAGACTCTCTGGAAGGAAAAAGATGGCAGCACTTCAGAGCTCGCGCTCGCTTTAACCGCCTGTCACGGGAGGAAGAGGCCGAGTCAGACGATCACTGAACACGGCAGAGCGATCACATCTATTGATAAGCAGGCTGAGCCCTGATGAAGGCTGCGATCGCTGGTTCTCTCATGTCAAAGTGTCACGGCGGGCGGCTCTGCTCGCGGCGGGGGGGCTTCCTTCATATCCGCCCTTGAAATCCACACGCGGACTCCCCGGCTCGACTCGGCGGCTGTCAGGCCTGATCGTGGCGTTGCCGCCGTCCCTTCAGGAGTTAATTAACAGACGCATCAAAGGCGATCCCGGAGAGCGGAGGCTGTGCAGCACAGAGGAGGAGCCACGGGCCCCCGGCGGGCCCCGGACCTTTGATTTGTGATGTCTCCCTGAGCGTGAGCGTGTTTCAGCGTTGCATTAAACGCGGCTCTGTTTTCATCATGTGTAATTGCTGCTGCTTCGCTCTGTCGGAGGAAGTTTCTGAGATGTTTGCGGAGGCTGTAACTTCTCTTCGTGTCCGCGGCCCGTCCTCACGCTGTCAGGATCACGTGCTCGCGTGTTAACGAGTGTTTGTGGTGGATCAGCAGGAGGTCGGCGAGGAGCGCAAACACAGGAAAACACCGAAACCTGAAACCATCGCGGTCCAAACAGAGAGGAGGAGAGCTGGAGGTCAGCTGACGTCTGCTCACACAAACACTCGTTAAAACACTGAGGATCTGATTCAATAACTGTTCAGTTTCATCCTTAACTCATCACTTGATTTATGGATGATTGTTCCGGCAGTCGTCGAGTTAATTCCAATGAATTCAGACAGTTTAGATGCAGATTTTATGGAAAATGATTAAATGTAGGTTATTTATTTGTGTGTAAATTTGCTTTAAACATTTTTAATTAATCCAAAACAGATTTGATGTTTACAAACGAGAGCAGCTCGGATGAGTTTTGTTTTATTATCAGTTTTCTGCATCTCACATATTTATTATCGATTAGTTCTCTAAAATCAGGAACCAGAATCGTCTCGCTTTATCCTGTAAAATATGAATATTTTCAGGTTTTCTCTGTCGTCTATTCTGTTCATTAGCAGTTCATTTTTAAACAGTTATAATTCTGGACAGTCAGTGAGACGAAAGGATTTAAATGCTTTTAGTTTCATGTTGGAAAAAAGATTCTGGCATTCTGGATCTTCAGATTAATTAACATCAGGAACGATTGCAAATGCAAATAAATCTACTTTCTGAATCTCAGATAAAAGGCCTGTTTTATGTTTTTCTCAGGAATAATCTGATTAATTATCATTTTTGTGATTCATCAATTTAAAACTTAAAGATTTAAATAATGCTTTAGTCCAAAATCCAAATGTGTCAGTTTTACATAAATAATAAGTAAAGAAGACAAAGAAAACCTGAAATTATCATATTTTATAAGAACAAACAAAATATTTTGGTTGTTTTTTTCCCATGAAATTGTTCCTGATAACTTTCCAAACAACTGATCGACTGTCAGCCGGTAATAAAACGTATAAAAGACGAGGAAACATTTAAAATATTTCTTTTTTTCTGGGGAAGATTTCTCCTGATCAATGAGCAGAATT
>CAEMYA010000195.1:231341-249821 GCA_903131615.1 Diplodus sargus | reverse complement strand
GGAGGAGGAAGAGGAGGAGGAGGAGGAGGATCTGTGTTCAACAGGAAACACGATTAATGGACGCAGTCTCAGAGACGAGCCGTGTTCTGATCCGCTGTAGAGGAGGTCCGGTCCACACGGGATGAATCTTTAATCAGCTGTTGTCAAAATTGTGATGAGTTTAAATATTAATGCGACTGGATGATCAGAGTGTTGCTGCGTCTCGCTACATGCTTCACCTCCTGAGCGACTGGAGAACAGGTCGCTGCTGGAGGACCTGTGCAGGAGCCTCAGGTGTTGTCTCGTCTGCTCTAAAGGTCACGGGTACGATGACGGAGCCTCCATACATCTTGTCGCCGTGCCCTCGGGCAGGACCCACGGCGCTCCGCCTGGCGCCGCCTTTGTCAGCTTTTGTTGGGCTGGCGGCTGATTGGCTGCCGTCAGATCAATGATATTTGTGGTCTTTGTGTTCACTGTAACATGACTGGAGGAGGAACGTGAGAAGGTGTGTGTGTGTTTCTGTCCCGCTGTGTGTGTGTGTGTGTGTGTGTGTGTGTGAAGGTAATTATATTTAAGTGTGAGGATTTAAGGATGAGGACGCGTCGGCTGCAGGTGTGTCACCTGGATTACAGGTGTGGAAAGTCGAGCAAAGTGAAGTTGTACTGAGCCTCTGAGTGAAGTCAGCACTCAGCAGAGACTCTGGTTCCGGTTCTGGCTCTCTGTAAAGTCCATTTCCCCTCCAGCTCCAGTCAGCAGTACAGAGCAGAACCTGGAGGTCCGCTCCGGATCACTGCTGCTGTCGGGCTGATCAACAGGAGTGGATCAGATACGAGATCTAAAGTCTGAATTCTGTTGAAAACAAAGAAATATGAGCTGTAAAAACATTAATCTAAAGATTCTCGCTGATCTTTTTAATCAAAGCTCAGCCGCCGTGAATCTGTTTGTTCCTCCACAGTCTGGAATAATAACTGGAGCTGAACTGCTGAATCATGTGTCCTGCTCTCTAAATAAAGACTTTTATATCCACGGCTCTTCATCACAGGTTTTATTTGCCTCGGCTCTGGATCATGTGCACTTTATCTGGGACACTTGACCCTGCAGCTGTCCTGTTCGCAGCTCCGTCTCGTCTCGTTCGGCGGAAGCTTCCTCTGCATTCCTGCCTGCGAGGAGGAATCTGTCTGAAAAATGTGCTCCAATAAAAACGAGCGCACATGTTTGTGCGAGGCATCATCCATCTGGACGTCTGCAGTCTCTGGCCGCTTGTCTGTTTCTGGGGCTCCAGATGCGCCCGAGCCCGACCCATAATTCAGTGCAGGCATTTCCTCTGAACCCCCTCTGACATCCATCCCAACTTTCATTAGAGCCCCACACGGCCGAGAGCTCGGCGGCCGCGTGCGCCGCCGGCTGCTCCCGGCGACACTCGGCGGCATCGCTTGTGGTTCAAAGTGTGCGTGTGGTTGACATTCCTCCATCTGCGGACGAGGAAATGAGGCCGAGCCGAGAAGAGACGGGGAGAAGGACATTCCTGACCTCAGCGTGGACAATCATGGCAGATAGCTGCGAGCTGAGCCTGCTGTAGAACGGACCGAGGTTCTGCTGCACAGAGGAGAACCGGTGACCCGGCTGACCTTTCTGC
This sequence comes from Diplodus sargus, assembly GCA_903131615.1. Taxonomy (NCBI): domain Eukaryota; kingdom Metazoa; phylum Chordata; class Actinopteri; order Spariformes; family Sparidae; genus Diplodus; species Diplodus sargus. The sequence goes on along the minus strand of CAEMYA010000195.1, from coordinate 248,206 downwards.
TCCGCTGGAACCAAAACAAGATTTCTCTCCACCAAAAAAATGCTAAAAACCTCCCTGTGATGAGGTGATTTATATCTGCGGCTGGATCTCCTTCAGACACATCGCCTTCAGAAATGTGAAAAATCTCACTGATGTCAGAATATTTCAGCTTCTTTTCAACATAAATCAACTCGTTTCAAAGAATTCACGGAGCTGAAATCAGACAAACACGCTGAGCTGAAGCTTCGTTCTGCTGCTGAAAGACGAACTTTAAACTGAGCTCAGCTTTCAACAAACACTCGCGTTAAAAGACCACAGAAACAAGTAACTTAATGTAAATTAGAGCTGAGAAAACTAATAAAGAAACAAAACTACAAGAAAATATAGTGAAATAATGTGTTTGTGAAGCACCGATGTGGCACAAGGTCCCAAAAAAATACAATAAAATAATATTAGAAATAACGGTGCAGAGAAATAGAACAAAATGATTGAAAACAAAATGTTTGTAGCTTCAAATATCAAAGAAAAACTGCATAAAAGCAGATATTTCACTGAAAAGCTACTTTTATATCCAGAGTCATTAGATAAACAGAGTGGACAGAAATACTGTGAATCTGAACTTGATTTGAATAATTAACACGATCATGGTCTGAGTGCGGTCCTGGTCTCGGTGCTGGTCCTCAGAGGATGGACCTGCATCAGGTCCAGCCTGCAGGGGGCGGCGGCCTCGTCCAGCTGTGCTGCTGTAGGTGTTTATGAATGAGTGGGTGCAGGTGTGTGTGTGTGTGTGTGTGTGCTCAGAGGAAAGGTCAGTAGGTTTCCTGTGTGTTTCCTCTCCCCTCATCTTTCTCTTCTGTTCCCACGCCGCCGCCGCCGCCGCGATGACTCACAATCACACGGCTGACTTTGAACTTCAGTGCGGCCTCTCGTCCCCTCTCGTCCCCTCAGATAGATGCATTTGATGACAGGCGGCGCTCCGGTGCGTCTGCGACACGCCGCTCCGACATGTCATCGACGTCTGGCCCGCCCCGACGCGTCACCGAGCGTCCTGATTGGAAGGCGTGTGCGCGGGGTCTAAAGGTCACAGCGGCGCTTCTTTAGAGCGCGATGAGCTGCTGTTTGACCTTATCGCTGCTCCGGCTCAGACCGAGCTTTGTGACATATGATATGAAAGGTGGAGGGATGAAAGAGGCTCTTGAACGCCTCACACACTGCAGACCACAGCTACGTATACGTGACACCAACCTGCCGTCTGACGGGTCAGAACTTTATTTACACTCAGTTATTCTGTTGCTGTTTGTTGACAGAGCCGGACTGTCGGGTCCGTCTGAGGGATTACAGCACAATAAACTGGATAAACATTTATATTCCACAATATAATATTTATTTTCTCAGCAGTTAAAACTCGTCCCTGCCTGTTTCTTGGAATGGGCGGGTGATCCGGATCCCTCCGGCGGCTCCTCCTCAGCAGTCACAAGCCAGAAAGGTTCTGCAGCCTGTGAAGAGAAGCGCTTGTTTCCCCGCGCCGCTCGCCTTGTTTACAGCCGCGGCTCATAAACGGATCTGTGTACTTTCCGATTGTTCCAGCTGTGCAGGCGTCAGATCTGGTTGCAGGGCGGTGCGGCCTCGTGATGTGGGGAAGTATTTTGGAAAAGGCCTTCGGTGGCTGCGCTCAGAGGAACAACGGAGGCCTTCTGTGGCTCAGTTTGGACTCAGTCCTCCCTCTGCAAATAGGAACCGCTTCACTGCTGCAGCCGCACACCTGGACCTTATCACCGGTTATCTGCTCCGGACCTTGAGATGTAGATACAGGCAGACAGGCGGAGGCTGTTCACACTGAGTGGAGGAAGCACCTGTGATGGGTGGAGGGTTTGAATCCTGAACTACCTGCAGTCAGCTAACATCAACCACACAGCTGCTGGTTCAACGCCTGGAGGCTCTTCTGTGGCAGGAAAAACACTGGAACTGTTAGAGAGACGTTAGAATAAAGCTACAGACATGAACACGGAGAGAATACGATCAGTTCCAATCAATCAATCACCAGGAGAGAAACAGTTTCCTTTCATTAAGATCCACATAATAATCTGATCTGTCCCTTTATTCTGATCAGCACCAGAAGCTAAACGGTTCTGTTCTGGACTGAGACTCATCCTCCATCCAAGTCTGGTGGAAATCAGTTCAGTAGTTTTGATGAAATCCTGCCGACTGACAACAAACCAACAGACCAGTTTCCTGCTGACATATAGTAGATTTGTCAGAGAAGTTATTTATCAGCATTAAAGATAATATTTTATTTTCTACTTCCATGTTTCGGCCGTACGAGGAGCTCAACAGCTGAACAGAACCAACAGGAGGCCGTGGTGTTCTCCTCTCCTAAAGAACAGGATCAGAGTTCAAACGTTCAGCAGGTCAAAGGTCGCTGAAGAAGAAGTGATACTAAAGTCTGCGTCGTGTTCAGTAAAAGAAGAAGAACCTCCAATAAACCCGCAGAGACCTGCTGATGAACATCTTAAAGCTTTACGACAGACAGACGGGGTCAGGTTTCAGACCGGCAGCCTCGCCTCGCTCCATCCTTCACGTCTGCAGAACACTCAAGTCCACGTCCAAGGCTGCGTGGGGGAGTCGGGGGAGGCGGGGGAGTCCAAACAAGCCTCAGCGAGTAACCCGAGCCCGCTGACCTGGGCGCCGGGCCGTATCGAAGGGCCACATCAGCTCGTATCGGGGGCGGGGTTATCGGCGCTGATCTCTGGACCTCTTCCAGCCCGCTCCACCTCGCCTCGACCCCGCGACCTCGCCGCCGCTCTTCATGTGCCGACGCTTCTCTTTCCTGTGTGTGTGTTTGCAGAGCGCTTTGAGAAGCCCAGACGAGGTGTGTGTGTGTTTGTGTGTGTTAGATAAGGACATCCAGGCTGTGTGTGTGTGTGTGTGTGTGTGTGTAGATGTCGCTGATAGCAGTGTGTGTTTTGTGTACATGTGCAGATGCAGATGTGTGTTATGGTGTGTGTGACGGCTGCTGTATGGCGGTTTTGACCCTTTTACCGCCCACTGATCTGTCAGCAGGAGGTTCGTGGACTTACTCACTAAAATATGAACTTGGGATGTGCGCACTTTACAACTTAAAATAGATACAAAACTCTATTAAAAGTTAGCAGAATTAGCTGTTAGCACTTCCTGTTAGCAGTGCACTCATGGATGTTCAGACAACTATCACTGGATTACTGCGATACTGAAGAAAACTTAAAAATCGGACTTTTCTAAGGCAAGTTCTGCACATGTGAGGAGCAGCTTTTTTCTTAATTGATTCTGGAATTCATTGATGAGCATTTTTTAGATAATATCTTAAACATTTTATCAATCAAACAATCATGAAAATAATTGGTAGTTGCAGTCCCACTGTTTACATTCCGCTACTACATGCTAACTGCTAACTAGCTAAACATTTCAACAGATAATCTTGATTCAGAGTCTGCAGAATTAGCTGTTAGCATTTCCTGTTAGCAGTGTGCTCATCAATGTTCAGACAAATATCACTGGATTACTGTGAGACCGAAGAAAACTTAAAAACGTGACTTTTCTAAGGCAAGTTCAGCACATGTGAGGAGTGTCTTTTTTTTTTTTTTACTTTTTCAACTTAAAATGTTAAAAACAACCATAAACATAAAAAGGCTCCATACAGCTCTAGTAACATCAGAAAATAGTCTGAATGTTGGAAATTTGCAGTTTAATTCACCAAAATTTCCATTCAGGAAGCGTTTGATCGTACTAGTCTTTAAAAAGTTTTATAAAGTGCAGCCACTTTATTAGTAAATGTGAAGAAAACCTGTGAGATGTCTTAAAGTTGAGATCTGAGGCGGCACGTGAAGAGCAAGATAATAAATCTGGATCTTCCTCCCACATCCCGTCTGTTCCCATTCGTTGGTTCTGATCATTTTCAGTGAAACGGAGACCTCTCACTCTGCTTATTTTACCCACGACCCTCCCTGACCTCCTCCTCATGGAGCGGGAGTTGGCCGGCGGAGGGCTGCCGGCGCTTCCACCGCGCCTCCAGGGAGGGCTGGCAGGGATTCACAGAGCAGCCTGTCACAATGTTGATGCTAGACGTACAAATGTTCGGCTGCGAAGAGACTTTAAAAGGGAAACATGTGTTTGGGCCCAGGCAGAAGTGATGAGGTGGCGTGGACATGCAGATGCACTCAGCAGCTCCCCTCAGATCAGAACACCGGCGGCCCAGATAAGAATGTCAAGTATTCTCTGCATTTGGACGTTGTAAACCCGACTCTGTAAACAGGTCTCAGCGGGGCGTGTGGTACCCGGGAGCTCAGGCTGTTCAGGGCTGCGTGAGGCTGATGTATGCAGGTCAGCTCGGAGCGAGGGAGGAGTTAGATCACATCCCAGCTGCACAGATACGAGCGTCCGAACTGTGAGGATGGATGACGAGAGAGGAAGAAGGATTAAATGTTGACGAAGGGTTTTCTTGTCCTGTTGCAGGCAGAGATAGCAAACGATTAATTAAAACTCGATTAAACGTTAGCTGAATTAGCTGTTAGCACTTCCTGTTAGCAATGAACTCAATGATGTTCAGACAAATATCACTGGATCACTGTGAGACTGAAGAAAACTTAAAACGTGACTTTTCTAAGGCAAGTTCTGCACATGTAAGGAGCGTCTTTTTTTAGGACTTCTAAATGGCATCTTCTCCCTCCATGTGGATGGAAAGTTAAGTTATAATTTACCCGAAAGTTATCAAATGTACTTGATTTAATTTCTCTTAATTAAAGAATAAATGGGTGACGAGGTGAAAAGGTCGCTGTGCGATCACAGTCGAGGCCACTCGGCTCTCACAACTTCCACTCGATCAAATCAACATCGCTGGAGGAGTTGGGAGTTAACGGTCTGAAGTGGGGAGGCCAGCGCAGGACAATGGCTCGGCTTTGAGGTTTGGGCATCAGGCTCTGAGTGGGGGATTAGATGAAGGGCCGGAGCCTCGCTGGGGGTTTGAGGTGTACTCCAGAGCGCCTGGTTGCCTCTTGACCGGTGGGCAGCTGCAGCAGGCATTCCTGCTGTTACAGCCATCACCCAGCACCTCTTAAAACCGGACGGGACGGGGCGAGCCGCGCGCCTGGGCCTCAACGTCCGTTTGGCCCGGCTCGGCGCGGAGAAGGACCGGCTTCTACCACGACTCACCCCATGGATCACTTTTAACGACGCCGCTGACAAGGTTTTAGGCCTCCTGCAATTAGAGCGCGGAGATCTGTGTAATGTGGCCGCGTCACGCTGTCAGATATGACGTTTGAGGATTATCTGAGAAGTGAAGTGAGGACGTGCAGTCGGAGGAGAAGGTGTCCGGCCTTTCCACAGTTTGGACATTTCATTATTTCTGTGCTGTGGACGTGTTGGTGAGTGCTGTCCTTCCTCTCTGAGGCTTCTGTTGACTGGACAGACTTTCGAAACACGTCCTGATGACGCTGACGGCCTTTTTCAAGGAAGTCGCCTCAGCTGCTCTGACATGAGTGGAGTTATGTAACCTCTCAGGCTGAAAGGACTCTTTTAGATGTTCCTGTTCACAGAGGAGTCCCTGAAGGCATCGTGGTGTTCCTGGACTGACCTGTCTCTGGTCTTAAAACTGGAGGCTCAGTCCATCAGACGGTATTCAACATGTTGGTCTGGACCGGTGGCAGGCAGCAGGATCACAGGGCTCAGTGGAGCGTCTGCACACACTGAAACATGTCCAGAGGATTTAGCTGCTGATCCGTGTCTACGCTGCAGAACTGGAGCCGGTCCAGAGGTCCAGTCAGAGTCCAGACTGTCTACCAGCTGAACTGAACCCTGCAGATTCAAGTTCAGGGCAGCGTGATCCGAGAGGAGACCTGAACCATGAAGGAGCTCGCTAAACATGTCAGGCTTCCTCTGATTGGTCCGTCAGTTAACACCCAGCCAGGAAGCATCACCTTAACATCATCATCATCATCATCTTCTTCTCCTCCACCAGCTCCTCCTCTTCCTCAGACCCTCCACATCATCTCCACAACTCTTCCTCCTGATCTCCTCCTCCTCTTCTTCCTCCTGTGTCTTCCCACGTCCTCCTCCTCTTCCTCTCCATCTCTTCTCCCCGTCCTCTTTTTTTAATGACATCCTGTTTCAGTTCAGTTCTTCCGTACGATCATCAAACTTTGTCCGTTGACTTTCCTCGGTGTTGATCTCAGTCCAGTGTTAAACAGAGCGAGCACAGTCAGACAAGCTTCAGGTCTGCAGGTGGAATTTCTTATTTTTCCACCTGAATCGACGCCCGCGAGGCTCTTTAAGGTTATTAAAAGCACCTTGTTGCTGCCGTATAATTACAATAATCAGAGCAGCACATAATTAAGACAGTGGTTTACTTTAACAGTATCCTGAAGCTGTGAATCTGCTCCTGAGACAGGACGATAAAGGTTTTATCTCCACGGTGTCTCACAGAGCGACCGGTCGTCTTCTGTCGGAGCAGTTCTGTTGATGGACCCGTCAGATGGACGCGGTGCAGCCGAGGTGAACAGACCCGATACCAGGCTTCATAAATCAGCTGGATCATGGAGCGGCAGCAGATGTAGTCCAGCTCCATGAAGGTTTTATTAGCAGGAAACAGAACACATGTTGGACCAGGTGGAGCTGAGGTCTGAATTATCACATGACACGCTGGATTATGGAACATATACATTCAGTATAGTGTTCTATTAGAACACTACAGAAATACACAGAACAACATGTCAACACTCAGGAAAATAACTAAACACTGACCTGAAACCTTTAACGACCTCATGGCTCGCTGGAATGATCCTTTTTAAATCAGTAACAGTCAAAGATTGTTTCTGCAGAGTGAAGCTGAGGAGTCGGGTTGTGTGTTCCCGATGAAGTTGTTACGTTACGTTGAAATATAACACATTAAAATACCGTACAGTGCAGCTCCCACCTGACAATATGTTATGTAACTTTATGGTACGTTGTATTAATATTTATGTTACATAACCATACGTAATTAACGTTACGTTACCTTACAACGTGTTAAGCTCTGCAACAATCTTACATCAGGGTTGTTACATATGTTACAACATGTTATGTTATGTTACATTGTATCAGTATTTATGTAAAATGACGATACGTAATGTGATGTTACATTGCGGTACATCATGTTACAATATGTCATATTACGGTTACATTACCAACAGTGCTGTAAGTTACACGACCACATGTAATGTTACATTTCGGGACATTATGTTGCAACATGTTGTGTTACGTTACAATGTGTTAAGCTCTGCAACATTGCTACGTCAGGGCTGTAATATATGTTACAATATGTTATGTTACGTTACGGGACATTATGTTGCAACATGTGGATTTAAGCAGCTACGTTACATTATGATAAGTTACGTTCTGCGAAGCTGTTATGAAATGTTACATTATGTTACAATAGGTTGCGTTAAGTTCCAACATATTGGTTACCGTCCGGTGCGAACAGTGACTGCAGAGCAGCAGAGAGGCAGGTGGTGTCTGTTTCAGTCCTTCTGTTGATTTGACGTCCACATTTTATTTGTTGAGTTCAGAGATTTAAGTATTTTGAATTACAAGTCAGTCGTCTTTCTAATTTTATCACTGTGTCTGTTGATTGAACAGAAATAAAACAATAACTTAGCGTAATTAAATAAAATACTTATATACGAATAAAATTATTAAATCTTCTGGTATTAATTGTGATTTTCTTCTTGAATGTATTTTTAAATTTTATTGACTTAAACTGTAAAAAAAAAATCAAAATGACATAAAGTGAAATCCACGTTAAACAGGCATATAATGAATATATGAATCAATCATACGTCACGTTAAGATGATACAATCAACTCAGTAATTACAAGGAAAACAAAACAAGTGGGGGGGGGGGGAGAGACACGCAGGGTGGGGGGGGGGGGGGGCCTTTGCCTTTGATGAATTCGTCCGGGGGTCAAGTTCACGAGGTTGGCGTGCGTAGAAATCCGTGAGGCTTATCTCTCTAAAGAGTCCAGTGAGACAATGCAGATAGACGAGGAGGAGGAGGGGGGGCTCTACATGTCCATCTGGTACAGAGGGAGGGAGGGAGGGGGACAGAGAGGAAGAGGAGGGAGGAGGAAGAAGGAGGAGGAGAAAGGAGATGTAGAAGATAAGGAAGGAGAGGAGGGAGGGAAAGGTGAGCAGGAGAGAAAATCATCAGATTCATACGTGTTGGTCTCAATCACAACCGATCACATTGATCACTTCTGATCGTCTCCAGGTAATAAACACCACACCTGGACGTCATGTGATCACTGTGGTAGAGAAGAAGAGCATCTGACCACGAAGGTCTGCAGAAACCTAGAATCACTACATGTCTTCTGCAAAATAATAACCAGCACAGCTTCATCTGGAACTGTGGACGAGTCAGAGATGGAGGCGTCGTCGTGGTGACGGAGGTTCAGAGCAAACTGACATCATCTCCGTCCAGAGATGTTTCATGGTTTTTAAATAACGAGATGCTTCTCTGACATTTGAGAAACTTTGAGTTTTAAAGCAAATTAGTCCAAAGAAAACCACTTCTGTCCACTGAAAAATGCTTAAAAACGACATGTTGCTTAAACATCCTGTTCGTGAGATGGTTGCACAACATCTGCAGCGTCGTCTGCAGAGAAACGCTGCACGACGTCCTGATGTGTCGCTGTGCAACAGTTGTTTTTGTCTCCAGAGAAGCTGTAACACGATGCTAACTATAGTAATAATGATCTCATGACGCATCAAAAACATGAAATCTCTGCAGGAAGTAAAATGTGACTCATCGAAATGAGTCGGCTCTGATTCTGAAATCAAAGAATCTCCGTCTGATTTCTAAACATTAGTTGTGCGTCATCACCAGAGTGACTCTCAGGCTCCTGACGGTGCAGCTGTAGTTTTGCAGATGGAGTAACCGGTTCTGCTGGACCCGCAGGCCCGCGTCCTGTCCCCTGGTGTTGTGGAGGAGTCGGCGTGTCAGCGCGGTCAGGACAGGAAGCGCCGCGTCCGCAGCGTTGCTCAACCGCTGGATCTTCTTCAGTGCGTCACAGTTTGTGTCGCAACTCTGCAGCGGTTTGTGTCGAAAAACCTGGAAACACTCACACCGTCGAGGTGACGCCATCAGAGGACGACCCGGTATCAGCTGGACCCACGTCAGCATGAAGAGGCTGTTGGACTTCTGAAAGTTCTGGTCAAATCTGACATCACAACGTTATTCTTTCTTTCTCGAGTGTTTAAAATAAAATACAGTCCACCTTCACCTCCACTGACCCCCCCGGTGCCTGTAGAGAGCAGATCCTGAAGAATCAGAACTTTTTATCAGAAAGAAATCTGAACATCAGATCCAATAAGTGACACTGTTGCAGCCCAGAACCAAACTTGGGCTGTAAAAACACTGAAATAGTCATAACTGAGTGATTAAAGGAGCAGAAGCTTCTGTCTCCAGGTAGTTTTCTGCAGCTGGACCTCGGTTCTGACACTTCGGTTCTGTGTGGATGTGTTGTGGCGGCTCGTCCTCCAACAGAACCGTGCAGTGAAAGTGAGGGAACATAAGAACGTGAGGACGTCGGTGTGAAGGCAGGCGGTCCGTCCATGTGCTGCCTTCAGTGTGGAGGAGGAAACCGCGGCGCTGTCTGAGGCTAACCGGGCCCAGCTGGGTCGCCCTCGCAGCCTCGCTGCAGACAAATTGGATCTCCTTGATCTCGCGCATCACCGCCGCCCTCTTCCTGCTCGCTCTGCGGCGCCGTGGCGTTCCACCCTCGCAGGAAATTTGACCGCAGCTCTGAATGAATGACGAGGTTTTAGTTGTTTTCCAGCCACATGTGGACATTTTGACTTTTCACAGCTCCAGAACACTTGATCTAACGGCCGAGTGGATCCCAGAGAGGTCGACGGTGTCAAACCACACAGAGAAACTGGGACTCCTGTCGGGTCAGTGGAGCCTCAGAAGAACCAGAAGCAGAACGTGAAGTTTCAGACTTTGTTGAGCAACTTTTATTCTTATTTTCAGTGTCAGGATTTCATGAAATCACTCAACAAACCTCTGAAATATTTCCATCGTCTCAAGAGTTAAAGTTCTTCCTTCTCGGACTCTTTGTGGTGCGTTTCATGATGCGTGTACCGGGCTTTGGATCTGCTCATGAGCACAGAGTGTGTTATAAACCCACGCTGGACAAACCTCTGACGAAACTGCTGCTTAATGATCGTTATTCCTGCAGCTCGTTATTGGAAAGACAATAGATAAAAGAAAAGGATGCAAGAACTCACAAAGCAACAGACGACTCAGAACATCTGTCTGTGACTCAGTTCATCTCCAGTAAATCACAATGTTTCTGTCACACAAACAGTTCATTGATCGTTTCCAGGTTCTGATCAGCTCAGAACTTCAGTGACGTTCAGAGGTTCTGATTCTGACTGGACTGGACCCACATGTGGTGATGTCACTGATGCTTGACTTTATTACGTGTGAATAATCTTTCATCATGTGGTTTCAGTTAATTAGCGTTTGAAATGATTTCTGCATGCTGCGGTCTCATTTCCTGTTTCATCCTGAAGACAGTAATGGTCTAATTAATAGCCGGCTGCAGGTCCTGAGAGGCCGTCCGTCTGTTTCTCCCACAGAAACTGTGATTTAGTGTGTTTGAGCTGGTTGTCGTGCCGGAGGAACCTCGCTGAGTCCTTCATGTCAGAACCTTGACGGGTTTTTGGGTTACAAGAGAGAAAAGGTTCCATTCCACTCCACGTTGGCTGAGGACGGCGTGGACACACAAAGCTCTGGTGGGATGTGATCCAGGACACATGTGGCCCTCGCCACCGCGGCATCTCTGGGGCTTTTGATGAGGCGCCGCTGGTTCTGATGGCGCAGCGTGCTTCGAACATGTGGCTTGAACTCTTCCTGACCCCCCTCGGCCGCCGCGGCCCGGCATGGCAGTGATTAGCGGGTGTTCAGAGGGACGGGAGGGTGTTTACGTCGCTGGCGTGCGGCTGCGTGCGGTGGTGTTGAGTGAAGCTGTGTCTGAGCGCCCAGAGAACACGAGGGTTTGGACCACTTCAAACACGGCCCAGGAATTCTGACTTTGTTTTCCCGTCGTTTGCAGGCTGATGACTGAACTCTGCGGCGGCGGAGCAGCAGCTGCAAACAAGCAGTTGGATGTTTAACGACTTTTCGAGTCTGGAGAAACATTTATTCCACCGACTCGGAGAGGAAATCCACTCGTGAAGGACCGGGTCTGATGTTCAGGGTTCTGACCTTCGTTGCTTCTTACGCTGGTGATGAAGCTGTCGTACACTTACGTTACAGTAAATACAACACGGACATCATCACAGACAGTTCAACACACTCAGCTCGTCCTTTAACAGCAGAACATTAATATCTTAATCTCCAGATTTCTCCACAGCAGACGGACTTTTCTGAGCGCTTTAACGACTTCTTGAGTTCTGACTTGCGGTTGGTTCTGGACTTGTTGTCCCAGATGTTCTGCAGCTGCAGATCCTCTCACACCGTCTGAAGCTTCTCTTCATCGACTCATTTCTCTTCCCTGAGAAATAAATACAAATGAGATGATGTCTCTCTTCTGAGCATCAATGTGATATTAAAAACATCCAAATAACGAGTAACGAGCTGCAGTCCAGATGTGTCTTTTGGACCGAGCTCAGAACTCTGGGACCAGACACCAGCAGGATTTATCTTCTTGTTTGTGTGTTTGTTGATCAGAGATTATTGTCAGTAAAGTACAGAACTTCCTGGGTCGGTCCAGAGGTTTCAGCAGCTCGGTGCAGGCTTGTTTTCTTCAGACCGTCCAGCTTCCTCCCTTTTGTTTTCATTTGCACTATTAATTGATTTACGCTAATGAGCTAATGAGCTAATGAATCGTTTAATCCAGCAGCAGATTACAGCAGCAGCCGTCATCTCTCCGGCCGACGAACGACTCGCTCACCTGAGGTTCTGACAGCAGGTTGTGGTTGGTTCTGGTGAGACTGTCCACGTTGGCGCTGCAGAACCTCCCGGCCTTGGTCAGGAACGACTCAGCTGTGCATCAGAACCGGACTCTGGCAGGAAGCCTGCAGCGCTGGTCCTGTAGCGCAGACAGCTGGCACGTCTGATCCCTGCAGATTGTTTAAAGCTGATTAGCGCCGCGGCGCCGGACCTGCTAACCTGTCACAGACACCGCTGCCTGCAGACGCCGCACAGAATCATGTGCTCTCATAGAGGAGAACCAAACCCTGAGCCCGCTAAATCCGGACCGAGACCAACTCTTTTGGTCGGAACGAGGTTCAAATGTTTGGTCTCATATCTGTAATGTTGGTTCCGATCAGACTGAAGTTCTGGACTAAATGAGGCAGGTTGACAGAACCTACAGCTAGAAGCTGATGTCAGACACCAGACCAGGATCCTCATGTGTCTTTGGGATCTGTTGGCCATGAAGCAGCAGGTTGTTAGTTTGATCCCTGTTGAAATGGATCTAATGAGATGAAAGAAGCATCCAGTTCTGGTCCGGACGCTGACTGTCAGAGGTCGGCAGGTCCGCTCCGTCTCCTCCAGCTGGTCCGCGCTGCATGTCAGAGGTCTTCACACCAACCTGTGAAAATAAACATCCGCTTTTTTCCCCCCGTTAAGCTGCTTTTGTGCGCCTCCACTATCGAGTGTCTGCTCGTAGAAAAGCCCGTTTGACTGATGTGAGCGGCGCCGGGTGTGTTATTGTAAAGGATTTAGAGGAAGAGGGACGAGCTGATGGAAAGTAAAGACGCTCTTTGAAGACGATGTCGTCTGAAGTCTCCGGACTTTAATGGACGCATCACTCACAGGAGAGGACGGACACGCCTCCATACATCAACCCGGGTTTTTAAGTGGAAACACGATTCTTTAATCCTCCCACAGCACGTCTTCTTTCATGGGACGCTTTGGCCGATCAGCGCACGTTCAGTTAGATTGTTTGTTTGTTTAAGCAGCAGATAGGTGATCTCATGGGGAAGCAGACGTAAACAAGACAGATGTGAGCGAGGTGCAACAACAAAAACAAAAGTTCGGTCTCTTGGATAAAATGTTAGCAGTAACTTTCCTGCAAATCACAGCTGCAGATGAACTGTGAAGCTGTAAGAACAGAAAGTTTGTGACCAGACGACGACTTTAGCTGCTTCGTAACGTTCTTGGATGTGATCTTCAGGGTTGAGTTTTATTATCGTGTTGTGCAGAATACTTTACATTTTGACCTTGCTCACCTGCCTTATGTCGTCCTGTGCAACAAGAACTCTCTGCAAGAAGCACTTGATGAGATTTAAATGGTGAAAATCAACTGTAAAATTCTTAAAGCAAGTGTTGAACTCGTGTGTCGTGTTTAACAACTCATCTGTGAAACGTCTTCCTGTGGTTTGTGGTCTTGTTGAGCTCTCTGGGTTCAGTTCCTCTTTGAGTCAGGAAACAGACGCTCGCGCTAAAAAAGATCGAAGGCAGAAAAAAAGCCTGGATGAAAGTTTTCTGAAGTGGTTTAAAGTGGTGTTTTAATCCCGCGGCTTTGTGGTTACACAAGTCGCATCCCGACCACATCTGAGCCGTCCCGCGGACAGCTCGGCGTGTTTGTGCAGCGGTCGGATTACAGAGTTGGACGTGTTCGCAGCCGTCACACACAGCCGTGATCCGCTCGAGAGGAAGGACCAATATCAGCCCAGAAATGGTTGATAACTCAGATATTCAGGGAGCCGAGCGCTCGCTGACCTGCGTCGTGTTTCGTCCTCTGCTCGTGTTCAAAAAGGCCTTGAGAAAGAAAGTTTGTCCTCAAACCAAACACGGTGAAAAGCCGAGTATCTGGTGTCCTCACTTAAAAGGTGAAAATCAACCTCTGTGCCTTCAACAGAGCTGCCCATTGTCTGACGCTTTACAAAAGCCACCTTGCCTAAGATAGAGTTTAAAGCAGCCAGAGCGGATTGAGTTTCCATGTATCTGCAATTCTGTTGCCAACTTTTCAATTGTGTTTCACGTCGTTTTCAGGCCGAACAAAGGCGGCTACAGTTGAACTGCAGGTTAAGAAGAGAGCGGAAGGGAGCTGCAGAGATGTACAGCGAGATATTTTCACTCCGCATTCTTCACCGCTATGAAAGTAATCTCACATCAAAGCTGCACAAAAGTGACTGGAAGGTGTGTTAGAGGCGCTGGCAGCCTCCCACCTACACCACCTGCACCACCTACACCACCTGCACCACCTACACCACCAGCACCACCTGCACCACCTGCACCACCTACACCACCTGCACCACCTACACCACCAGCACCACCAGTACCACCTACACCACCAGCACCACCAACACCACCAACACCACCAACACCACCCATAGCCCCTCCGTGGTGACGTGGAGCCAGACTTCAGGATCAGGTCTGCAGGTCTGCAGGTCTTCTGTCATGATGGACTGCAGGTCAGCAGCTCAATGAATGCAACAACAGACGGTTTTTAATCACAGTTAGATGTTCAAACATCTAAAGGAACACGCAGCATTTAAATGTCACTTTAAGTTATTCAGTGTTTGAGCCCGAACAACTTGAATCACATCACATCGTCACTACGCTGGAAACACTGACGTTAAACATGATCACAGCTGGATTTATTACATCATCCATCAACATTATGAAGTAGAAAATGCAACAATCTTCTGCTGACGTCACGATGATGTCGACACAACACAACCAAAATAAATCTGTTAATTAAGATTCACCAAAGAACAAATCTGATGTCAGATGAATTGTTTTCTTGTTTTGCTGGTTTTTTCCATGAGGTTTGGTGCAGCCGGTCTGTCATTGGGTCTGACCGCTAATGCTAATCAGGACTTAGCAGGTCCTGATGAACGGATGAATTCCTCGATAGATGATTAATCTGCGATAAGATTTTAATGGCTTAATGTTGCAGCTATTAATCAGCTCAGAAGCGTCTCTGTGCTGATTTGATCAGCAGGACCGCCGCTGGGACGCATCACTTTAATTAATCCTCCTGGTGGGTGTCGGCCTGCAGACATACGACCACGTCACGGCCCCGCCCCTCCTGGTACCGAGGCCCGGTACAGACGCGGTGTTACACTGCAGTCAGGACTTGTTCTGTCTCTGCCTTCCTTCTTCTACATATCTCATTCTCTCTCTTTTCTGTTAGTCGCTTTATGTTTGAATGGAGAAGTTTGTCCTCCTCGGGCCTCCGTAGATCTTAGACAGGTCCGCTCTGAGTCCAGATCCACAGTTTAAGAACCGATCCGCTCTGTCGGCTGAGCAGCGGCATTAACCACAGGGAGGATAATCTGACAACAACAACACACACAAACAAACACACAACACAACACGTTGATCCTGGTCTGAGTTTAACTCGGCCTCTCGCAGTCAGAGATCCACAGACAGATTCATCTGGAGATGAAACAAAATAGTCATTAATTAATAATAATTTTGGGTTCAACTTGTATTAATGAAATCTTCATTTGGGTTTAAATTACAAAATCAGTCATACTTTGGATTTAAAATCACATTTTGGATCCAAATCAAGAGATTAGAGTCTTTTTTTTTTCCATTAAAATCATAATTTTGGGTTCGAAATAATTACAGTGATAATTTTGGATTAGAGACATAAGGATTAAACCTGTAATGTTGGATTAAGGTCAAAGTGTTTCAGATCTGATTAAAAAAGATTTAAATCCACAAATTTAACTTTAAAGTCTTAATTTGGGTTTAAAATAATAATTTAGGGTTGAAATTATGAGATAGTTTCAGATTAAAGTCCTAATTTTGACTTTACATCCTGAAATGAAAGTCAAACTGTAGATTGCATCCACAGTCGAGGGTCTGAATCTTGTTCCTGAAGTCGTCATTTTGCAATAAAGTTTCAGATTCAAATCAAAATGTTGAAGGAGTCATTTAAGATTTAAATCATAATCGAGGATTAAAGTTAAAGATTTATGTCAAATCTAATTGAAAATGCTGAAGTCAAAATTTCAGATTAACTTTCTGATTCAAATAAACATCAAAGTCACAATTGGGGTTGAAATCATAAAACTGTAGTCAGAGTTTCAGATTAAAATCATAATTTTTGGCTAAAATAACACAATAAAAGTCAAAATATTGTGATTAAATCATGAAACGAAAGTAAACTTTAGATTTAAAATCACGGTTTTGGTTTAAATTTTAACTCTTCGGTCCAAATCACTGAAACCATCATTTTAGAATAAAGTCAAGAATTTGGATTCAAATGAAGAGATTAAAGTCATCGGTTGGGATTTAAATCATAATTTTGGGTTCAAATTATAAGATTAATCTCTGACTGGGATGTTGGATTAAGGTCAGAGGGGTTCGGATCGGACTGATGAGCCCGGAGTCAGAATTTACATCATTTAACATCATTATCATCATAAATTTGGTTTGGATTAAAACCGGGAAAACCCACTCTGCACCAAACCTCATGGAAAAAACAAGCAAAACAAGAAAATAACGACTCACAACAGTCTGACATCAGATCTGATCTTTAATAAATCTGAATTAACGTCTTAATCTTTGGTCTGTTGTGTCGACATCATCATGACATCATAATGACATCATCGTGAAAAAGTCAAAATGCAAAATTTTTACAGCCATTTCATTTTCTCTGAATTTAATTAGATAATGGAACTTCAACTGCTCCGATCAATAACGTTGATCAGTTTCCTGTCAAAACTCTGATCATCTTCATCTGGATCTCTGAGCAGGACGTGTCTGACTTATAATAACTGTGTGAAGGATGAAGTTAAATATGAAACACCTCCATCGTTGTTAGAGGAGCTGCTGCTGGCTGACGATGACATCACATTGACTCTGTGTCAGCCTTAAGTGTGTGTGTGTGTGTGCGTGCGTGTGTGCGTGC
>CAEMYA010000195.1:206029-231331 GCA_903131615.1 Diplodus sargus | reverse complement strand
TGTGAGTGTGTGTGTGAGTGTGCGTGTGTGTGTGTGTGTGTGTGTGTGTGTGTGTGTGTGTGTGTGTGAGATAAAGACCCCTTCGTGCAGAGCGACTCGCCTCAGGCCCAACAAAAGCCTCTAATGCAGATTTAGATTTTCAATCCTGTGCCACAGTTCTGTTGGCGCTGACAGGTCAACAAGCATCCAACAATCTGTTCGGCCCGCCAAGATTTGTTTTTTCCCTCGACTTAAATCACTCGTTACCTCGGAGGGGAGGAGGAGGAGGAGGTGAAAGGAGGAGGAGGAGAGACGCGGTCGGAGGAAGGTGTGAACCTGAAGAGAAGAATAAATCAGGTGTTTGTGGGCAGCGGACGAGGAAAGGAGTAAAATCCTAATTACAGGTTGGAAAAGTCTGGACTGGAGCAGAAAAGCAGGCGGATTAGAGTCTCTTGTTTGTTGTGGTAATTATTGCAGCCTGCAGACTGTAACTAATCCATAATGCTCCTAACGGTGCACAAGCCGCTTTTTAGGAGGTCTTTAACCAACGAGCGGCCGTGTTTGGACAGCACACACACCGTCCTGACAGCCGGAGGATGTCCTGAATCTCCACGTGTCCGACCGCCATCATCGAATCAATACGTGATGTTCACAGTGACGAGTATCAGCGGCTGCAGCTGGCAGAATTATAGAGGACGCTAATGTTATTTTGTACCAATAGAAAAAAACTTTAGTTCAATCCAGCGCCAACATTGATCTCAGGTGTCACAGTTTTGGTTTAATAAGAACACTGCAGTCAGAACTCATGAATTCAAGCTTTTTAGGTTGAGGTTCATAATCTAGTTTGAGTCAAAGCATTAAAGTCTTACTGTTGGATCCCTTCACATTAAAATCCCAACATCTTGTCAAAAATATTCAGTTTTATCACCATAAATATGATTTAAAATGTCCTGGATTTGTCACCACAAATTAGGCCGATGATTTCCTGACTTCTCATCAAAAATAGATAATTTTGACTCAACAAACTTAGCTGGAAATGTCCTGAAACCTCATCAAACATATCTGGTTCTGTCGCAGCAATCACAGCTAGAAATGTCCTGACTTCTCATCAGAGATATCCAGTGTTGTAGCCACAATCAGAGCGGGTGTCCTGACTTCACAGCTAAACATATCTAGTTCTGTCCCAGCAATCCCGACTTGAAATGTCCTGACTTCTTATTAAGAATATCCAAATTTGTCACCACAAAAGAGGCTAGAATTTTCCTGACACCTCATCAAAGACATCCAGTTTTTAAGCCACAATCAGATCTTAAAATGTCCTGACTTCTCCCATGTCCTGGTTTTGTCACCACAAATGAGGCTTACGATTTCCTGACTTCTCATTAAGAATATCCAGTTTTGACGCCCCAAACACGGCTGGAAATGTCCTGAAACCTCATCAAAAATGTTCTGTTGCTGCCATCACAAATGAGGCTGGAAATTTCCTGACACCTCGTCAAAGACATCCATTTTTTTTTAGCCACAATCAGAGATGAAAGTGTCCTGAATTCTCACTAAAACATATCAAGTTCTGTCACATCAATCATGGCTGTAAATGTCCTGACTTCTCATTCAGAATATCCAGTTTTGTCATCACACATGAGGCTTACATTTTCCTGACACCTCATCAAAGTAATCTAGTTTTTAAGCCACAATCAGAGCTGAAAGTGTCCTGACTTCTCATTAAGAATATTCAGTTCTGTCATCACAGATAAGATTTCTTGACTTCTCATCAGGCACATCCTTCTTCTTTCTTCTTTTCAAAAGTATCTGAGTTTCATTGTGACACACGCGGCTGGAAATGTCCTGACTTCTCATTTTCCTGGTTTTGTTGCCACCAAGCTTGACTTGTCTAACAACATTTTGGGACATTCTGGACTGTTAAAATGTTATTTTTCAGCCCTGCTGCAGCCTGTGAGCTCCGGCTCAGGTGTGGCGCTCAGGTAGCAGCAGCCGCTGTATCGTGAGTCTGTTGTTGGAAACGTTGCAGCTAATAGCTTCAAGGCTCTCACACACTGTAAACACAGCGACATGAATCGTCTTAAGCTCAGACGAGAGCCTCTCTGTGGAGTAAAGTCTCGGCTGCCAACTGCTCTCACTTCATGATCTCACAGCGGAGCGCGAATCGCTTAAAGTTCTTGAAAAGCATTAGAGCTGCTTAAGCTCCGGTCGGCCTCCACCTGAGCCGGGCTGTGCCGGTCCTCCCCGCAGGTGGTGAAGATGTTTTTTAACGGACGAGTGGCGATGCTTCTCTTCTCTCTCCTGACCTGAGAGCGCTCTCCCGCTGGGTCCAGTGCAATGCTTAAAAATGTAGATAATCCCCTTTTTTGTGCTTGTGGAGTTAATTTCAAAGAGCAGGCGAACTTAAACCCTCTGACCCGCTCTGGCCCGGTCCAAACAGAGACGTTACGCAAGTCCGACTTTGTGATGTTATTTCTCCTCCTCGCTCTAACCTGAGATGCCCAAGCGTTATGAATGAAGATGAGATTACAGCATCAGTGAGCCGGCGCTCCTTAAGCTCCCCGTTTCCCTCCCTTTTCTGCTGGGACCCGAGGGGCCCCGCGGAGCCTCTGCCATCCCCACCTGGGGAGAACAATATCCGAAGATCATCTTAGTGTGCTTCCCAAAGGCTTTGGTTAACAGATGGTTCCTCAAATCCCCTGGTTTCCTCCCAGCTTGAACATGTGTTCGTGTGATCCTGCCCTAAAAAAAAAAGGACCCAGCAGAACAGGAGATGTGTTTTGGTCGCCGCCCCGTCCTCACATCCTGACCTCCACACAGGACACGATTACAGGCAGACGCTCACAGAATCACAAAGACTCAGACGCCGATGACAAATTTGCGATCATCCCGCGATTCTGTAACCTCTGAGGCCAGATCAAACGCGGCGGTTTCATGGTTAGTGACTTGGAAAGACCCTCGGCCGTTAAGGAAAGGGGGGCTGTCTTCTCTGAGTCCTTGACAACAAAGAAAAAGGAAACCGGTGCCAGATTTGGACTCTTCCTCGGCTCCTCCTGGCTCGTCGCTCGGCTCAGAGGAGAGTCATGCATAATCACACATCACATCCTTTGTTTGTGCGCTCAGGGTTCATAATATCATATTTTGAACTGGCTGCCAAACTCTCTCCCGCCGCCACGGCCTCCAATTATGATAATTCAAGCACCCGGCTTGGTGGAATTTGACTTTGTCTGCTCGGTTTCCCACAATCCTCTTCTGCTCTCGGGCAGGCATGCAAATGATGGCAGTGTTTGTTTGCTGCCATTGTTGTTGCCGTGTTTCCGTTCATGTTGTGTATTCTCGGTCTAATGGCTGTCTGGCAGCAGTTTACAGCTCTAATGGAAAACTGTCCAGCAGATGAAGCCAATCAGATTACGATCTGAAGCTCAGTAACAAACTGGATCTGTTTTCACGACTTCTGTTTTCATGACAGAATAAACTTTCAATCTCAATTTTCACCAACAAGCATTAAAATTCCTTAAAGCTGAGGTCGGTGAGTCAGTGTGGAGGCTTTTTTTTCTTTTTCCCTCCTGACTACAATAAATTTAAGACTCTGAGAAAAAATCAAGTCTCAGCTGAAGTTTCATCAAAATGTTCTGTCGCCACAAAAATGGCTGGAAAAGTCCTGACAACTCGTCAGAATGATCAGGTTCTGTTGCAACTAACACGACCTGACTTCTCATCAAAAGTAACCCAATTTTATTGCCACATAAGAGGCTGAAAATGTCCTGACAGTTCGTCAAAATAAACGGTTCTGTTGTCGCAAACAGCTGCAAACGTCCTGACATCTAATCAAAAGTATCCCAGTTCAAACACGGCTGGAAAAGTCCTGACGTCTCGTTGAAAATATTGTTTCGTGTTGCCACAAAAGAAGCTGGAATTGTCCTGACTTCTCATCAGAAATATCTGGTTCTGTCACCACAAGCACAGCGACAAACGTTCTGACTGCTCATCAACATTATCACAGTTTTCAATTTATTTCAATGAAATGTTTTCACAGCTCCTGTTTTCAAGACTGAGAAATTAACTTTCAGTAACATTTTTCAGGCCGACGTTCATGTAAAGTCTTTGTAGCCGAGGTCAGTACGTTGTTTAAAAACCTGTTTGTTTCCTCCGATCACAGTTTGAAGTCCTGCTTCTGTTGTAGCCGTGACGACTGTGTCATCTGCCAGTTTTAACCCTTCAGACTTTTTAAAGGACGACACGTGACTTTAGTTTTACTAAATGACTGACAGACAGATTTATGAACAGAGATGTTTCAGCTGCGTGAGACTTGATGTCTCTCAGACCTCTTTATCGTACACGCTGCCTGGGAACCATTCGAATGTCGTGTGTGTGTTTACACACATGCGTATGTGCCTAATGAGCAGTGACGAGGGACAAAACCCGGCAGGTTGTTGATGAAGACGACGGCTCCGTCAGTGAATACCAGCATTGTTCCTTAAAGGCAAAAGTTGCCATTGTGCGTTTTTCCAGGTCAGTTCATCCGTGTTTACTAAAACGCTCCAGCGAGACAAAAGCTCGTGATTATTTCTCGTCATCAGTGGCTTAATGGACTAATTGTGCTCGGGGTGTTGCGGTGTTAAGCCCCTCCCCCGCGTCCCTCCCGCCGTCTGCAGCCAATTATTTCATTATCAGCCACCCACGCTGCACGCCGCCCCTCACACATCATCCTCACTCACAGATCCACCACAGACACCAACAGAACCAGAGCTGGACTCCACACAGAACATTTAACATAGAAAACATTTGTGAAATCATGAAAGATTCACCAATGTTTTGGGTATTTTGTCAACATCAGTGTAACTGGAAGCAGAAAATAATGGGACAGTTTTATCTAAATGAAGATATCAGGAATGTTTTGCGCTCCAGGTTCAGTGATAAACATGTGAAATCTGTCCAGGTAATCATCAGGTGGACGATGTGAACACAGCTCCTCCCTGCTGCAGCCTGCTGTTGTGAAGTGGACAGGTGGAGCGTGGCGCTGCTGTCAGCGGAGCGGCCCACCGCCTCCACCCGCCCCCGTCCCCCTGTATCTTTTATCACGGCGGCGTATGAAAAGCGATACAGCGAAGTCATCAGCGTGAAGCTCGGGACGGCGCAGGTGTTCTGTCATCCCTGACGTCTCCACACCTGCGAGGCCGCCGGGGGAGGCAGCGACGCCCTGCAGCACCTGTCAGCGGGCCGAGGCCTTTTGCTGCACCTCCACGTCCCGACAACAGCTATTGTTCGCCCCGGCCCACCTATTCAAAGCAGGGTGGGGGACCCGTCATTAATAAAGGCTCGCTGTCAGCCCTCAACGCTTCTTTAGAGGCGGGACACATAAAGGATCCGACCTACACTGACATGTCTGCGCCGAGCGCGGACGGAAGGAAAACACGCAGCAGTGGACACGTGACGGATACTTAAAGTCCAACGTATGTGATCATGTGAGAGGAGGGTGGAGCTGACGTGGTAAATACACTGAACACCGCCTGTTGATTCATCTGCGACTCACTGAGATCACATGATGGTGATGATTTCATGGACAGAGCACCTGAACAAGAAAGCAGCCTGGCTAACACTTGCAGCCTGGCTAACACTAGCAGCCTGGCTCAACTAGAGTGCTACGAGTGCTAGCAGCCTGGTTCCACTAGCAGCATGGCTAACACGAGCTAACACTAGCAGCCTGGCTCAACTAGAGTGCTACGAGTGCTAGCAGCCTGGTTCCACTAGCAGCATGGCTAACACGAGCAGCCTGGCTACACTAGCGGCATGGCTAACACTAGCAGCCTGGTTTCACTACCGGCCTGGCTAACACTAGCAGCCTGCTTCCACTAGCAGCCTGGCTCCACTAGCAGCATGGCTAACTCTAAGCAGCCTGGCTCCATTAGCAGCCTGGCTAACACTAGCATCCTGGCTCCGCAAGCAGCCTGGCTAACACTAGCAGCATGGCTAACACTAGCAGCCTGGCTAACATTAGCAGCCTGGCTCCATTAGCAGCCTGGCTAACACTAGCAGCCTGGTTTCACTACCAGCCTGGCTAACACTAGCAGCCTGGTTCCACTAGCAGCCTGGCTCCACTAGCAGCATGGCTAACACTAGCAGCCTGGCTAACATTAGCAGCCTGGCTCCATTAGCAGCCTGGCTAACACTGGCGGCCTGGCTCCGCAAGCAGCCTGGCTGCATCTGGTACTGGCACCGAACCAGCACCTGAACCACCCTGGTTGAAAAAGGTTATAAATGTTCTACCAGGAACCTTCTATCCTGCGTGTTTGTGTCAGTGTTGGTGCCGGTGGTCCAGAGTGGAAGCAGGAAGTGGGTCTGTGCAGTGAGAGATGTTTGCTAACGAACACTTTCAGGGCTGCTCGTGTTCTCAACAGTGTGATGTTATCTTGACTTATAGAATCGTGGCAGCAGAGCCCGATGAAGACGTGTTACATCCCGTCTAAACGCTGCGCCAACATGTTGCACTTGGCCCGGCTTCATGTCCACAGAGGCTGGAATTAGTTTTCCCCCCGGCGCCGGCCGCACGACTCGAGCGCGGCCTTTTGTGATCATCCAAAAAGGCTTAAGCTGTCAGAAAATGTTATATCTTTAAGAGAAGTTGGCCTGCGCTCCGGTTGCTTTTTGTGAATATCCATGGCCAGTGCCAGGGAGCGGCGCGCCGGGAGTGCTGGGAGTGCATGCGCCAGTAATTAGATGCAGTTTATTGTCCGCACAGGGTCAGTGGAGTGAGATTTCGGGGGCTTTACTGCTGCTTGAGCGCGCCGATTCACTGCTGACGCTGATAGGAACCCAGCAGGGGGCCACTCCAGTGACGTGAGTGTGTGTGCAGGAGTACATTAAAACACACACACACACACTTACACAGATACATGCATGCACACACACATTATTGTGCTCCCAGTCATGCGATGTCCCATCTCGCAGCATCACTGAATTGCAGTGTGAAGCACAGCGGGGGGGCGGTGACATCCTCCCCACAAAGCTCTCACTGCCTACGACTGTGTGTGTGTGTGTGTTTTGAATGCTCTAAAGAAGGGAGGGACCACTCGAGTGTATGGTATGCATGTGTGTGTGCATTGGTGCCCCATGAATGTGCCATGAGGGAGTGTCAAGCCTGTGTGTGTGTGTGTGTGAAGCCCAAATGGTTCCCATGTTGGTCCTGGTTGTCGCTCCTCATCCCTCAGAGCCGGAGCTCGTTAGTGTCCTCAGATAGCCTCGCGGCCTCGAGAAGGATGCGGGGAAGCCGGCGGTGGCGACGGCTGCAGCTCTCCTCGCCGTCGCACTCTGCAGCTGCGAGTCCTCGCTGGCAGCAGGTTAGCAGCCGCCGAGCTCGTCCAGCGGGACGCTCTGGATCTGTTCTGAGAGGAGCTCGAACAGCAGCGCCGACAACATGAGGACGGGAGTCAGAATGAAGGTCAAAACTCAGGGTCAGATATCCTGAAACAACCTTTAATGTACGTTGTCGTCCACGTTCGGTGGCGGTCAGGTGGATCAACCCAAAACCAAAACCTGAACACAAGAACCAGCTGTTGTTTGTCCGGTTCCTGTTGCCTCAGTGTTTCTGCAGCAGGTTTATTTTTCAGTTCTTTAAGTTATATTCAAGTTACAACTGGCAGCAGATTTATATTTAAAAACTATCCAGATATGAAATCACGACAGAACGTCCCGATCTTAAAGGAGAGACCAGATCAGTCCAGCAGCTTATCGACCACCGAAGGCCAAGATCCAAAAGTTTATGGATCCGGTTGCTCTTTTTCTAAATCTGAAGCAAATGAAATGTTGCAACAAAAAGTCATTTAGGACATTAAAAACACAGAGAGATCTCCAACTCCAAACAGTCAAACTACGGTAAAGTTAAAACCCCAAAGACTGAGAACTTCAGGAGCAGTGAAGCTGTTTCCATCTTCCTTTAAACTCGCCACCAGCGTTTTCACAGTATTCAACTTCAGCCGGTTGAGGATCCTCGTGTTTCTTTAGATCCACTCGGCGTGTTTCAAACGGTTTGAGACTTCGATCTGAAGGCTGACGTGATGTTTACGTTCAAACGGATCAAGCAGCTCCTGTGCTGGTCCAGAAGGACTGCCCACGCCGAGACAGTCCAGGACGGCCTTTTGTTTTCTCGTATTGTCACTCTGCATGCACGCCTGTTTAATACATTGTCCTCCCAATCGCTTATGGAAATTGGCTCATTTTCCAAACACAAAGATGAGCTGTGCTGAGTGAAAGGAGCGCTCAGTGCCAGGACTTTTTCATCCCTTTGTCCCGCCAACAGGGGCCGAAGGAGTAACGGTGAAAGAAGTGATTTTTAAGTGCATCTCTTCGCCCCCCCTCCTCCCATCTCCTCCAAACTGTCCCCGCTGCATGGCTGCCAATTCTTCCTTTCTCCATCCCTCCAATAAATCAGCAGATAACAGCCGTGACCGCTGCCCATTGTTTTCCCCGGGGTAAACAGTTTAAAATGAATTTTAACTGGCCCGGCCTGGGAATACATTTCATATTATGCATGTCAGCTTTGGACAACGGAGCCTTTCGCATCCTAGAAAGAAAGAAAAATGGATAGCGGATCGGGGTGCGATGCCAAAAGAAGTCCCGGCAATCAAGTCCTCTCACCGAGCCCGCGGGCCAGACAAAAGCCTCCACACAATCCCGCGGGCGTTAGCTATGCATGCTTTCCAGTTGCCGTGGTTAGGACGGGCCGGCCCGGGGAGGCGGAGGGGGCGAACACGAGGAGCGAGGCTCGTCCTCATCCAGCCGGACTCGTCTGTGGAGGAGAGATGACTTTTATTAGTTTGACCTGAGGGAGTGGACAGGAAGTACAACAGGACGTCTGTCTCTGACTGACTGATTTAAGAGGATTTACACACCGTTTCCCTCCACACGGTGAAATGTTTCTTCCAGTTTAGACAAAAGATTTACTGACCTTTAGTCTACGTCTACAAACGTGCAAACAGTCAGAAACAAAGTGATTTCTTCTACTTTCAATGCAGATAATCAACATTTCATCCTGAGTTGTTAACATGGTTTTGATTCAATATTTAAACAGACAACAGACTTTTTCTCTTTAACTTCTCATTCTGCAGCAAGTCCTGATGTCACAGTGACGTCACAGTGATGTCACAGTGTGACGTCTGTAGAATAATGACATCATCCTTGTACAGGTTCAGTATGAACCTCACTGTCTCTGTGACACTCTGTCTGACACCAGGCTGGATTTCTCCTGATGGACGAATGTTGAATTACGGCTCAAAGGAAACAAACCAAAACAGGAAGCAGGCTTCGTTCTCCCCGGTCACCGTCCACAGCCAACAGTGGAGCGACCGGAATAACTGTAATAGAAGAAGAAAAGCAGCTGCTGATGGAGGAGAAGAAGAGGGTGAAGAGGGAGAGTGATGCTGGTGTAGCCGGGCTTTACTAGGACGGAACAGGTCCTTCTCATGGTCCAGGCCCGGGTCAGCTGACCTGGTGACCTGGTACCTGGACCTGAACACATCTCCTCAGCTTCCTGTTTATTAATAACAGTAACTGGTCTGCAGATGAAGCTGAAACTCTGTCCTGGTACTCGCCGCTCTCTGCCGTCACCATCAGTGGTTTGTGTTTGTTTGCGAGCGCGGGTTCAGCGGCGGGTTGAGTCGCCTGCTGTGCCATTTATTTTTGTCAAATTGTACTAATTGTGCTGTTTTTGCAGCCTATATGATAATTCAGCTCGGCAGAACAATACGGCTAATAACGGGTGTAGAGGGGTCATGGGAAAAGCACAGTCTCTGCCAATTAGTGTGTGAGTGCAGTTAACCCTGTGAGCGCCGCGCTCGCTGTGAACGCTGAGGCGGACGCTCAGCACAAACCTTTAGATTAAACGCCACGAGGTGAGGCCGGCGGGACAATGGCGGCTGATAAAAGCGAGGGCGTTCTGGCTGCAGTAAACTTCTAAACCCCTCGTTTGTCAGCCGTCCCATAAGAGAGATAGATTATCTATTCATTGGACTCTTTATGACTCTCTTTCATGTCGTGTTTGCCCACATTAAAGCTCGGCAATCAGCACCATGTGACGCTTCATTATAGTCTGAGGACACTTAAGAGCTTGTTGTTCTCTTTCCGGGCCATTGCTTCCTGGATCCATTTGAACTTGTGTCGCTGCGGCGTGTTGGCGAACAAACCACGACACATTAGTTGTTGCGTGCACGCCACTCTGCGGCCGAACATCTGCCCCGTAAACAGAGCTGCAAACCTGCGCCGGCCATCGGCTGTGACAGGACACCGCATCTAAACACCATCTGGTTCTGCTTCAGCACGTCTGATCCGCAGATTGTTCTGATCCTGTAGCTGAAGAAGAAACATGGTTTTCATTTTAAACATCCATTGTTGGAGCACAACTTTTCTTTTTTTTATTCATCCAGAAGACGAAATGATTTATGTTTGTTTCACCGGCGAGGAAACACAAACACACAACAGCAATAAAGACAGAGGTGGGATGGAAACGGTCTCACCCAGAACCTTTAGTCCTGGGAACTGACCGGTTCCTTCAGCCGGTCGCTGTCTGTGTTTCCACAAGCTGCCGAGCCAGAGACCACCGTTCAAGACTGCGTTTCAACATCTGTAAGAGTGAAACCGCTGGTTAACGTAAAGAAGTTTCATGTATTAATTAAAGAAATTAATTTCTTGTCGTTTCGGTTGTTGGACCTGTGCTCGCTCAGGATTGGCTGATTGATTGAAGTCAAACAGATGAGCTGACCTGATGTTTTGTGGATCAGCCATGTTGTTCTCCTGATGTTCTTTCCTTGTTGTCTCGGTGTAAGATGGACTTTAATCTCTATCAGTGGACTTCTCATCCTCCCACTCTGCACAGACTTCAGTCTCGTTGGATCTGTTGATGTTTTACTGCTTGAATAAAACAGTAAAAAGTACAAAATTCACATTTCAGTGACAGTTAACCTCAAAACATTGTTATTTAAGACGGAACAGATAAGGAACATTGTGTAATATTCCTGTTTTATAATCTAATTTCCACCCACATTAAAAGTCAAACTCGTTCAGCCTTGATTCCAGTCTGCAGCTGCTCAGGAATGCTTTTATTTTGGCGGCGTGTCTGAAACAATTAAATGTGGATGTAAAAATACCTGCAGGAAGCGGAGGTGTCCGTCCTTGAGATAGCGTCCTCTCCGTCACGTTCCCACGCCGCGGATGCTTTCCCTCCCATAACAAGACGTCTTCTCACAAACCGCCGCTCGTTCCCAAAAAACAGATTTCAAAACAAAAGAGGGAGAATCCGACCGAGCGTGAATAGCTCTGGTTAACCTCGGAGATGTTGGCTGCAAATGTTCCTCGAAACCTACTGTAATTTCCCGTGTGAAGAAAGTGAATCGAGGCGTTTATCTTTTTCCAAACTCACCTCCAGCTTTTTGCTTTTATTCCCTCTCTCTTTAAAACAGCAGCTCTGGAACATAAACCTCCACGCTGTCACGTTAAGGTTTGGTAAATGTTCCCCGTCTGTGGGATAATCGCTGGGAGGAAAACTGCTGTAACGGTTCGTGGTCTGGCTGAATCCCTCACGGTGTCGTCTGCTGCCAGACGTGGCTCACTTCTGGACCACGGGGCCAGAACCCCGGGAGGTTCTGATCCAGCAGCTTCACGTTATCTTCCACTTTATGTGTCGGAGCTGAACTCGCTCACCGCCGCTGCCTCTCCACCCCGAGCTGAAAACGCTGAGGCTAATTCAAGGTCAAACCAACGTGACCTGATTATCGCCCAGCTCGTGTCCTGCAGCGGCCTGCAGGCCGAGTTTAACCAGCAGCAGAGCTGTGACCGACCTTTAACCCCGACTGTAAAGTGTGAGCCTGAAAACCTGCAGGATCCTCCTCATCCTCCTCCTCCTCCTCTGTGGACGGATGGAGATAACTGGAAGAAACAAGCATCTTATTAAAACAATATTTCACACAGAAAAGAGAAAATGTCTGAAAATGTGTTTTTAACTGGTCACAAAGAGATGGTGTGATCCGTCTGTGAGGTCTGAGCAGCTTCATGTCATTAATATCCTGCAACAGAACCACAACAAGCTGCTTCACGGCTGCATGTTTCCACAGAGTTCAGCGACAGGCGACGACACACGTGAGCGAAATGTCAGATCTGATTTTTAATTCTCATCTGTTTTCTCACCTTTCCTTTTATTGAGCTGCTTTAATTCATCTCAGGTGTTTATAGTTTCTGTCCCACACAAACGATTCTGATCTTTCTCTGTTTTCGGACGGAGAGTTTCGCCTCTTTCAGCTCGGCGCTGTGCTGACTCGGTAACAGTCCTGTAAAGAGCACATGCAGCCGGCTCCGGG
Organism: Diplodus sargus; assembly: GCA_903131615.1. Classification (NCBI taxonomy): domain Eukaryota; kingdom Metazoa; phylum Chordata; class Actinopteri; order Spariformes; family Sparidae; genus Diplodus; species Diplodus sargus. The sequence continues at coordinate 219,008 of CAEMYA010000195.1, read as the reverse complement.
TCGGGTCAGGTAAGGGCACTTTGTCTCCATTCAGCCGGGCGATAAAGGCCACCGTGTAAAAGGAGAAAGGCTATCAGATAGTTGGGGCCAGCCACCGTGGCAGAAGTCAAGCGCTTCTGAAAGGCTCCGTCTCGACGCTCTCGGCCTCAGCGTGAGAGAAAGTCCCGCATCCTGACGGGAGAGATGGCTTTTAAAAAGACCCCAGATTACAGCGTCATATAGCCTATAGTCGCCCGGAGATACACCCTTCTTTTCTTCCCCGTTTGTCTCACTTTCAATCGCTTACAACCACTTTTCCGAGCCATGCTGGGCCCTTCCATGCACAAGCTTGTCAGCTCTTCAATAGCTTTTGTCTACGCGGGGACTCAAACAAGATAGGCCGCCTTTGACTCCTTCCCCCGTCTCTCCCTGGATAAATATTTCACCTGTCACAAAGCCGAGCATGCTGGGCTCGTCGCTGGAAGAGAAAAAACTGCGAGGGAACGTAAAGCAGGAGGAGATGGAGGGAGAGAGAGGGGGGTTATTCAAGTTCAGAAAGTCCTGATTCTTCTCTTTCATCCGGAGATGTACATGCTGCAATTTGCATAGCCTTTCATTCACGTTCTCAGCCTGAAATCTCACTGTGCTCGTGGTAATCTATTGTAAAGCCATCTCCAACTTAAAACGACTGCCTGCACAAAGCTGCCTTTTGAGCGCCAGTTCCCTAATGAGTGATGGCATAAAAGAACGGAGGCATCACTTTATTTTTCGCCCTGCATCAAACGCTTTGATATTTCAAAGCATGTACATCAATAATCCTCTGCGCTCAACAACAACAACAGCGGAGGGGAAAGGAGAATAGGGGGCAAAGTGCTCCACATTCTGACGGAGGATAATACCACAGTTTGATCTGCAAAGACTCTCGCGACTCGTCCCTCTGTCTTTTAAAGGTTTCCCAGGTGTCCTTGAGCCGGGCAAAGAAAGAGGTGCAGCTTCTGTGTTCACTGCAGATTCCAGAGCACATGAGGTGAAAGCTGCCGTCACAAAGCTGCAGGAGACAGTCGACACGTTACTGACGACTCAGAACAACCACTGCACTATATATTCAACAACTTACGCTCACAGGATCATAGAAAACACTGCGAACTTCATTAAAAGTTAGCAGAATTAGCTGTTAGCACTTCCTGTTAGCAGTGAACTCATACATGTACAGACAACTATTACTGGATCACTGTGAGACTGGAGAAAACTTAAAAACATGACTTTTCTAGGGCAAGTTCTGCACATGTGAGGAGCGTCTTTTTTCTTAATTGATTCTGCAATGTATTGATTGAGGTTACTGCATGATAACTGCTAACTATCTAATAAAATCAGCAGATAATCTTGATTCAAATTTAGCCAAATTATCTGTTAGCACTTCCTGTTAGCAGTGAACTCATAGATATACAGACAACTATAACTGGATCACTGTGAGACTGAAGAAAACTTAAAAACATGACTTTTCTAGGGCAAGTTCTGCACATGTGAGGAGCATCTTTGTTGAGGATTCTCAGCAGATTTATGAACGTGTATTTGTGATGGACACCAGAGTTAAATATATTTTCTGAAAGTGTAAGTCACAGTGAAAACAAACTGTGTGTTGTGTCTCTGTGCCGTCCAGGACCAGAATAAACATAATGCATTGCTGTCAGGTAGTCGGAGGCCGGCGGGCGATAACGATGTTGGCAGCGCTCTCCGTCCCTTCCAGCCCAGAGGCGAGCTTCATTTCATTACCAGCTTGACTGAGTTACCTGTCGCTCCACCCGTCCCTCCTGTCGACTGACCTCTGAGGACGTGTCTAAATCTGTCCTCCGCTGCTGCCTGGCCTCCTTACGTCCAAACTAACCAGACTGGGACGAGTTCGCCTCTGAAACTCATCAAAAACTTCAACAGAACATGATTTTATCACCTTGAGTATCATATATGTTTTCCCTTAAGACCTACAGATCAGTTTTTGATCGACTGTCATACCTTTTATTAGTTTTAGGCAAAGTTACCTTAAATAAAATCATACGTGTCGTAATCGGCTGCTTCCAAAGTCGACCCATATAATCTTTCTCCTGATGAGAGCAGACTGAACAACCAGCAAGCTCAGCTTCTACAGAGAGAGAAACATTATTTTATAAGCTGCTTTCACAGTCAGACCATGTGGCCATTTTACAGTGAACTGATCTGAACGACTGAACACAAAACAAAGAGATTTCTCTGTGATCTAATGCAATAAATGGATCAGAGGACGCTGTAATAACATCTTAAAGATGCCGCCTCAAGCAGACAACTTCTAAAATGTTAGTTCCCTGACTGGAGTTTGGATCGATCAGGACAAGTCTGTGCTGAGACATATTTCTATGACTTACCAGGTAGCCGGACTTCCTCGCTCATGTTCCTCCACACCAGCTCCTTTAATTCAGTACAGGTAGATGTGTCATCGTTCAGGTACGCTGTTCCTGAATGTCTGGACATCGGTGACGTTACTTGTGTTTTCAGCTCACGTGCGTCTTTTCATTGACTCTGTCTGTAATCTGGATGCGTGTTTGGTCTGAATGCCGCATTACATAATATATCTTCCGGAGCTGCAAGTCGACCGTGATGATGGTTTGATTTGAAAGAAAGTTAAAATTCATTTGTAGTCAACCAGAAAGCCAAGACCAGAAGTTGAGGCTTTTTATTGTTAGAAATGTGCTTCACACGCCGCAGATGTTCCCAATGAAATAAATGAAATCCTGCTGCGAGCTCCATTTTCTCGTTACTCCTGAACTTTTTGAAGTTTGATGAATGAGGATCTGAAATGTTTCCCAGCACCAGCGCCGACCAGAGCCCAGCTGCAGCCGTGACTCACTGTTTTGTTGAACATTTTCATGCATTTCCATCTCAGTCGTTAAGCTGATGTTGTTACAGCAGCACATTCCCAGATCAGAGCCTCTAACGGCAGCAGCAGCGTCGGGGTCGCACTCTCAGCATCCTGACAATAGATCCAGACTATGATTGATGAATACTGTAAGTGCTGCGGAGCCATTCCCAAGCTCGATGTGCTGGGATTCATTTAGCCCATTGTCTCGAGCCAGACCAGAGGCCTGTGAGAATGGGGGACCTGATTAATAATGTTTGTGAAGGACGCTCTAAAGAGGGGCTACTCAGGTCCCTTTGCATGCTTAGAGGGACATTTAACAGCTTGAATTATACATAAATTATGTACACCCACTGCCCTGAGGTTCGGTCCCCCTCGCAGGCTGAGCAGAAACAATCCCGTTCTCCAGCTACGGACACATACTTCAATTAAATGCGGACAAATTCACAAGAAAATGCATATAGAGCTTCTAAAGAGGCCAAATCCATTTTGATTTGCAGCTCCAGTCGATGCCACAAACGGAACAATCAGTTCCTGAGTGATTCCGTCCGCACGGCACCTGTGGTCACAGTGACGCCACAACGGTTGAATACGTTGAACTTTCCGAAACCGTCAACATGTTTACAGAACCGGACTGGTTCTCTGAGGAACTGCAGGTTCTGACGATATGTTGAGAAGCTGAAGCTTGAACGCATCGCTGGCTCTAACAGTGACATCAAACCAATCACGTATGAACGATCCGGACTATTTTCAGGGTTGTTTGTTGAGTAGCAGCTGAAGGAGTGTGAGGTGGTTCGGACTAGAATAACTTGTTATATTGGTAGAAAACGTGTTATGGAGGCGGCAGCTGTGGTGAGCTGGTTGAACAGAAGCTCTTATTGCTTTCTGTCATTGTGCAAAACTCAATTTTCAGCTTCTTTAACCATGTCGGTGAGACTGAAAGCTAATTATCACGACACCTCGACCTCTAACTGCAAGCTTTAACCGAGCAGATTTTGAAATACTGACCCGTGATCGCTGTCACACCTCGAGATTCTACATTCAGACTGTGAAACATACGGATTGTGTTTCTTAACCAAAATCTTTCTGTGTTTTCTCTCTCAGATTGGCAGCAGTTTAGTTCGAGGCCTCCACGCTGACAAACAAACAGCGGTCAACCACAATCAGTCAACAGAGCCGCTCTGTGATCGGTGAGTACCAGAAACGCAGCAGAGTGGGTGTTTCTGACCTCTGGTTCCCACAGTGAGGAGCTCACATTCTCCTCACAATCACACAACAAAACAGACGCCCACCTTTACAACATGCTTCATGACTTCTGACCTGAAAACATTCGTCATGGGTTCCCAGATCCAGAAAGCTCGTCTTAAAACATGTTGGAAAGATGATTCATTCACAACGCAGTGCAAAGGAAAAGTCACAGTTTGGATATTTTAATAGTTTTGTGGGTAAAGACACGATCCATCCAACATGAAACATGTGATCAGCTGCTGCTGTGTCAACAACATGAATATGAAACTTCTGTCTCCACACCAGCGACAGCTGCAGCCCGAGTCTTTATGTCTTTGGGTTCTTTCACATTCTTGTCAAGAACACCTCGAGAGAATTTCATTTAAATTTGGTTCAGATGTAACTAAAGATTTTTTCTGGTTTGCTGAGGCAACAAAAGTAATTTGGAATTTCTAGTTTTTCCAAAGATGGCAACAACAATTGGTCACACCTCGACATTAAACCCTTCAACACTAACTTTCCTTAAGTTGGACATCGAGACTGTTTGTTCACTATGATTGGATGAACAACAGTGAGTCAGAAGGTTGGCAAACATTTTGGAACACGACTTGCAGATTTTGATACACATACGTAGAAACTTGGTGGTTGAAAGTAAATGTTTTGTTCAAACATGTTGGTTCATTGGTTTGATCGTTGGTTGGCAGGATTAGACAAAAACTACTGAACAGATTTCCATGAAACTTGGATGGAGGATGAATCCATTGAATCCAACTCCATTAATTTTTGGTGTGGATCCAGATAAAGAGACGGATTCAAACAGTTTTCCAAAAAGCGAAGCAAAAGTGGAAGACTTTCCAACTTGGGAAATGGACGATCTGCACATCGATGCATGATTAAATACTCGACTACATGGGCTGTAGGAAAATAAACTCTTGTCGTGAACACAGCGAACACAACCCACTGTTGAAGGAATCACATCTTACTGTTCACCAGCCATCAGATAAATGTAGAGATTTGGAATGAAAGCTGAAAAGCTCATTAAACGTTGTGTTGAACAAGGTGAAAGTCGTCTAAAAACAACGAACACGGCACACCAACAACATTTGAAGCTCAACTTTTGGGCCAAAACTCACATTTCTTTAATTATTTGATTTGACTTAATGTATTTGTGTTCCAGCATCTCTGCTGGCTGCAGGTGTGTTACAGAAAGACTTCCTGACTCTGCAGTGCTGAAACTCTCGGTGGGTCCAAACTGAGACGTTAAGCCGAGGATTATCTGTCTGACTTCATCACCGCCCAGGTTTCGTTTGGAGAAGGTTTACGTTTCACACTCTTGTTTTCTCTGCAGTGTTGGTTATAGCTGGGAGCCTCCTTCACGCCAAGACCACCACAACTAACCCCAACAGTGCATTCGTCACGCAGCGTCGCGTTTCATACCGACGCTCATACCGGTATAATGATATCTGAGGAAAAACAAGCCGGGCTGAGCGATCTGTTAGATCTGCAGTTCTGCTCTCAGGACAGTTAAACTAACCAAGCATGTCGGAGTATTCCTCAGGTAAGCCGAGAATTATGAAAAACAAGTGTCACTTTTAAAGACTGGAGACGTTGAACCACATGGACTCAGAGAGGCAGCTAAACGTAATCCTCCGTGATGTTATCTGCTGTTTTTCTGCTCCTTCCTGAACCCGTAAAGACTCAAAGCGACTTCATCATGTTTTTAACTCACTGCTCCATTTTTATGGCTGAGACTTTCCATCGAGTGCAAACAGCGACGCACCCGTCGATATCGAATTCATCCATGTTTGGTTTGCTCAATTACTAACTGTTCCTCTCTTGATAATAGATCAAATATTGTAGCTACAGAGGAACATCTTTCATTTCACAATTGATATAAAAATGATCTTTTTGTTGTTGTTTATTTTTACATGTTTGTACGAGATGTTGTAACGGTGACGGGAATGTCAGAATCTTCCTTGGCTGCCAAATCTTTACCACTCTAACGGGATTTTTATAGATTTATTTAAATGTTTTTATTATCACTTCTTCCCTCTGAGAAGGAGATAATGTCTTCACACCTTTAATTACTTGGTTTGTTTCTTGGTCGGTTCGTAAGTCTTGTGTTTGTTGGTTGATTGATTGTTTTATTAGTTGTTGGTTTCTTGTTTATGTGGATGGTTGGTTGATTTCTTAGTTGGTTAGTCGGTTGGTTGGTTTGTTAGCCTCTTTATTGTTGATTGATTGATTGGTTAGTTTATTGGTTGAGTGGTTGATTGGTTGGTTAATAAGGCCATTTCTTGGTGAATAATAGACCTTGATGAAAGAAATAATCAGCTGTTTTTAGCTGGCTGGTATCTATGTGTTAGCACAACTTCATGCAGACCCAAATAAAAATCTTAATCTATTGAAGTGTTTTTTCAGCTGCTATATTTAACAAACAGGGATAACAACCTGCACCTGCATGCTCTCTGCTGAGTGCTATTTTCATTATGAGCAGTATTTGAAGTTGAAAATGAAGCCTGACTATAACAGCAGTGAAACAGATACTCCTCTCTCGCCTCCGTCACCCTCTCAGAGACAGATTAACCTCCTCAGCCTCATGCTGAGGATGAAAGAAGCTCCTTTCAGATCCTTGTTTGTGCTCCGCCGTGTACCGAGTCAACAGAGGTGGGTTCAAACGAGCGCTCTGCTCACAGACGCTCACCTGAACGCCGGACAACAGCTCGCTCTCAGCACCTACAGGCTCCTCCAGCTCTGCAGACAGAAAGAAACAGGAGCCCGGACACGCATGTGAACCCCAATGATCATGTGTGCTGCTGTCAGCACCCCAGGGCTTAGAAATGGGAACTGGACCAGAAAGGCAAAAGCACAGGGAGGAGGCTGGAGGAGGCTGGAGGAGGGGGAGAACCACCCAGGACTGTTCCAAATACATCACGGTGGGGAGCGCTCATGTTTGACAGTTGGATGATACCGAGGGAGACCTTCCTCCACCTCCAGCAGGGCCCGTTTGAGTCCAGAGTGACTGGATGCTGTAACGAGTGCTGGCACGACTCGCAGCGTCCATCAGCGGACACCTTGAGAGGAAGAGGAGCGGCTCCAGTTTTAGATTAAACTGACATTCTGGGCAAATTACCCCTTCGATCCACTCTTATGCCTTCAGACCCGTCCAGATTACCACCATCAGACTGACATTTATAACAGCAGAACATCTGATTCATTTGGAAGGAATTATGAGGATATTTGTCAAACGCCTTTCGCAAGTCTGCATGTTTTCATTTAATCAGTCAGATGAAGGCAAACTGTGTGGTACCAGACCTTCATGGTCACGTGGTTAAAGGCACAAACTGGAATCAGCTTGGTTAGTTTCAGGACAAGATTATGTTCTTGTTACTTAAAGTAATGAATCTCCTTCCTCCATGTTGATGAGAGTCAGCTGAAGTCTACAAATCATTTCTGGAGCTTCACGAGCTTGTAAGACAAACGCAGGTCTGTTTAGTTCTTGTGAGGACGGCCTGCTGAAAAAAGCTTTAACTGTTAGACTTGAGATTGAACACGTGGGCTCTTTAACCTTGGAAACATTCAGGTCGCGCTGACTATGATCATTAAGAAGAAGAAGTATGATGATGACGCACACACACAGAAAACACCTGGAAGAGTTCCTGGAGAGCAGCCGCTGGAGTACCATGCAGAGATCATCCTGAAGTGATGGAGTGCTGTTTTTGGAATGTCTCTCACCCATAAAATAAAACCTGAACGACCTTCATCACTCGAGGAGTTCTCAGGTTTCCCTCAGCAGAAACATATTTCATCAGGTTACAGCAGTACTCACCTCTCGTCCGACCTTTAAGTTTGCAGAGAGCGTAGGAATGGAGTTGTTATCAGCAGAGGTCACAAGATGCAGCGATACAAACTATAATATGAAGACATTTCCAACCTTAAAGCGTTTTCATATTGTGTGTAGAAGAGCATGGAGAGATAAATAAACAGATGGTTTGTATCCATGTCACATTGCACCTGATGGCCTCCGTCCAGCCTCCGTCCAGCTTCCTTCCTGTTCCTCGGAGGCTGAGTCTGATGCAGATTGACTTGACATGGCCAGAGCCTGTGGCGAGCTCCGCCGGCCTGCCAGCCCCCGGGTCGCTCTCTCAATCAGGGGACAGAGCGGGGGACAAGCGCCACGCTGCGCCGAGGAGAAAGATCCCCGAGGGCGCTGTCACCCTGCACAGCTCCCCCTCCCTGTAATCCCCCCTTCATCAACAACTCCCCCTCCACCCTCCTCCAAACTCCAAACCCCGCTTTGAGGGAGGCGCGGGGCTTCCCGAGCAGAGGACATTATCCTCCGCTGACAGATCATTCAGCATCTTTACCATAATGATATGAAAATCTCTTTTATTGGACATGCAAGACATTCAACCTGCTGTGTGGTTCATGGAGTTCACATTAACATCTACCGTGGCACAAAACATGGCGGCCTGCCGGCTGTGAGCGCTTATTAGAGACGGACACGACCGCAGTGAGGACAGATTTATGTTCACGGCGACGTCTGGGATCATCAACAACAACTGGGACGTCGTTTGTACAAAGATAATTCTAATAAATCTGCAGACAGCAAGCAGCTCCAACCGTGAAGCTACTAGCTTGAAAAAATGCATGTGAAGTTAGCGGATGGAAACTGTCGTAGCTAAATCTGTCTTCTATATTATGTGACTATATCGGTAAACTTATTAGCAAGCTAGTTGCATGAATGGCTGAGAAAGTGCAACCAAATGCTAACATGCTAGCTTGATAGCAGCGGGCGCTAACACTAGCCACGTCTGTTGTTTACATTCATTATGATATTATCAGGAGCTTTCATGAAGTAGTTATGTGCTGTGTGCTTTGTGCTAGCCCAGTTAGCACAAAGCACACAGAGCCTTTTCTGCCTGTGTTGTGTTTGTGAGGCTTTTTAAGACTCTGTCACTCAACAGACTTGTGTATTTATTCACTTATTAGACTAAAAAGCTCAAAGGAGTTGCTAACACATCTCGCTTACTAACCAACCTCACCTTCACGTAACATTATGCTCAGTATGTAAGTTGAAATAAGACTTTTGTCTTCCGTGTGTTTGGGAGGACGAACTGTCAGTCGTAGATTTCATTATTCTGTTCAACATGAGAGAAACATGCTGAAGATGATGCAGGAAAGTGAAGATTACTGTCATGACTCCGTCTTCTGTTTGGAGACCTGAAGTAGTTCAAGTTATTAGAGAAACAAAGATTAAAAGTTGACCGCTCCAACAATGGGATCAGTTTTATCAACTGAGTCAAGTTTCTAGTTTCTTTCTCCTCTTGGATTAACTCGTAACGTCCTCCCTGAGCCGAGGCCCTCGGTGGAGAAGACGAGGATTGTGGAGGACTCGTAGCGGCGCGGAGGACGGAGGGGGAGGAGGCGGAGCTCGCGGTTAGTGGCACTTCATTCATCCGGCTCGAGGCCTGCCTTTGTCTCCATGGCAGGTGCTTCTAATCCTGCTGTCAGAAGAGGGCTGGACAAGATGTTTGGACAAGCCTGAGCTTAGCAGCCCCTGTTCCTCCACCACCACCACCACCCACCCCCACCCTGAAACATGTGATATGATCCATACCTCACAGCAGAGTCATGCCTCATTATCCTGAATGAATCCGTCAGCGATCGCTCCATTCATTCCCATTCTGCATTTATTTAAACGTGGAGGAGAATCAGCTGTTCTCCGAGGCGAGAAAACGGTTAATGTTGTCATTTCTGTTCTGTGCGTCTTATTTCAGGGATTTCTATACAGATCTGTTGAAGATTAAAACTCTCCTCTCTGAGTTGAATGAATTATCCGACCCGTTTATTCTGTTTTAAAACTCTTTCCTTCATTACTACCTATTTCATTCCCGTCGTCAAACTGGTCCACAGTTGGTCACAGTAGAAAACATAAAATATGAAGTAATAATAAAGTTATAAATGTGTGTTTCTGACATGGACGACAGGATGTTATTGTCTGTTATCAGCTAACGTTGGTTTCACAAGAGGAACACATGACGGGGTTTCATGTAGAAATATGGAGAGATTATTCAGGTTTCTTCTGTTATTCTTGCACACCACGATGGAGATTAATGACAGAAAAAGATTCATGTCATCAGACAGAAACCGTCATCATCTCACAATGTTCAGCGTTAAGCTCAACATCGTCTTTGAGTCGGTGCTGGGAGATAAAGTCCCGTCCTCTATCGATCCTGTACTCACAGCACAGCCTTTTAAAGATGAACTGAATTAGCAGATCATGTGTGTAAGTGTGCATACGTGCGTGCATGTGTGTGTGTCATTGTGTTACTTGAATTATAACAGTGTGTAGCCTCGGGCCACGGCTCTCCCTGAACGGGCAAAGTCAACTCAAATTGGGTTATCGGAGACCTCGGGCTGAGCAGCCGGGCCACCAGGAATCCAAAATAAAGCAGCGGCCCCTTCTCCCCCCAAAAATAGACCACCATCGGCAGCAGAAACCAGGTTACCGCTGAGAAAAAACTTCCCAAGGATTCTGAGTGAACTCGTCTCCTGCGCGCCTCCTCCTGACCTCCAGGATCACGTCAGTCCGCAGATTAAAGGCCGAGCTCGCCGTGTGATTTCCAACCTTACGGAGGGAACAAAGCGGGGGCGGTTTGGAGGTCGTCGCTTTGACCCCCGAGGGCAAAATCAATGGCATTATTATCACCGGGAACAACGAGATTACATTCAATCAGCCCAGATTTGAGAGGTGAAAGTGCTGGAGGAGTCGTCTTTTCTTTCCAGTCGTCAATAGAGGAGTGGACCGGGCGCCCGAGGGGAGGTCAAGGCGGACTGAAGGAGGAAGCAGGCGACTGCTTGCCTGCATTCAAACACACCAGAGGAAACAAGATTTTAACCACAACTGGTCGCTGTTTGGCATCTTTTCTATCTTTAGGATCTTTACATTTTATCAGGAATACAGAAACGTTGAATCAGAATTCTTTGCTGTATGTGGACCAACACAAGTGTCAGCAGCTGTGATGGAGGCAGATTCAGATTTTATATTTGAGGTGACAGATTGAGTCGGTCCACCTTCCCATGAAGAATGCCTGGTTTCGGTTCCTTGGTTGATTTGTTGGTCGGTCGGTTGTTTGTTTGGTTGTTCGATTGGTTGATTTGTTGGCTGAGTGAGAGAGTGTAATATCATGAAGATCCAGATAAACTTGAGCTCTAGTAAATGCACAAATGTTTTATCTGATACTGGATTATTAGGGTTGATTGGATTAAAAGGGGACTGCTGGGCCTTGGTGGAGGTATACGCTCTACTGAGTGCCACTCTTGATTTAAATTAGCTGTAAAGCAACATCATTTGTGGTGCAGATCAGGCTCAGATGTGAACCTCAGATATGACAAATGAAAGGTTCATCTCATCATCATCATCATCATCTACAGCTGTGCTTCATACAGTTCATCATGTTCACTCTGTTCAGCATGTAACAATTGATTTCCATGCATGTCCCAGTCAATATTGATTCATATCTTGATTAATGGGCCCAGGTCTGTGCGTGTGTGCGAGGCGTTCAGGGGGATCGGGGCCGCAGCGTGTTGGGAACTTCGCTCTGTATTGAGGGCTGAGATGTGCTTGCTCAGAGCAATAAGCCATTGTTTGACTTGGCACGGCGCGGGGCACCCCAGGGTCTGTGCCATGAAAGGCTTTCTGTTAGATGCCCGAGTGCTTATTGTTGGAAAAATTGTCCCCCCGAAAAATTAGCATAGAAGAATCCAAAATGCATAATGTTCTGCAAATGACAGCTGCTTAGCTGAAACAAAGGGAGCAAAATGGCTTTTGGTTGCGCTGCACTTGTTATGGTAATGAACCCCCCTGCCTGCCTTCACGGCACCGACATGCACATCACGGACGCTTTTTTATTTTGCATTGTTGTCCTTCACTTTCTTTATCTGCACAGACCTGAGAGCAGCTCCAGCCTCGCTTTAGACATTTTAAACTCCGTGAATCCCGAGCTGTTCTGCACAGAGCAAAGACAGGCGGTTGATTCAAGGCTGAGGAGAAGAAAAACCAGCTATGTGAATAATCTAAAAGAGCTTCTTCCCGTGTAGATAAAGTCGAGTTTATTGTGTCATAAACTAGTTTCTGGACAGTGAAGTTCTTCCTTTCTCTCCGTCTTCCATTTCAAAATATCACAAACACATAAAATCAGCAGCAGAAGAAACCTGACAGTCTCAACGTGTTCGACGCAGCGTCCTGTAAACTAAAGTTGACTTCCTGAGAAAGAAGCTGCTCCTCTGAGAAAAGCTCCCAGCTCCTCTCTCTGGTATTTAGTATGCTAATGTATTCTCTGCTAATTCAGCGCCGGGGCCGAGAAACAAAAAAAGTGAGCAGTGAAAAGGATCGAGTTTCAGCGGCGCTGCGCAGAGCCTAATGACCGGCAGATTAATCATGGGACACGTGGAGCCGAGCCGCCGTGAGCGCCGCTGTCAGGACGGAGACTTCCTGCTCGACCTGCAGCACGCCGCCTCGCCCACGACTCACACGTCCTGCGAGGAGATGAGGCGACTGTCAGAGACGTCAAGTGGAGACGTGATGACTTACTGCCAGCAGAGTGTTTGCAAAGATATGAAGCCTGAAAGACGTCAACCAGGAACTAAAGATGTCCAACAGTCTGTGGAGCCCATCGTCATCAGACGCTCCTGAGGTTAAAACACACCTGGAGCTGAAAGGAACAGTTCACCTTCTCCTCCTGAGGATATAAAGTCCTCCTCTCCTCCTCCTGAGGATATAAAGTCCTCCTCTCCTCCTCCTGATGATATAAAGTCCTCCTCTCCTCCTGACGATATAAAGTCCTCCTCTCCTCCTCCTGACGATAGAAAGTCCTCCTCTCC
>CAEMYA010000195.1:179158-204819 GCA_903131615.1 Diplodus sargus | reverse complement strand
TATAAAGTCCTCCTCTCCTCCTGATGATATAAAGTCCTCCTCTCCTCCTCCTGATGATATAAAGTCCTCCTCTCCTCCTCCTGATGATATAAAGTCCTCCTCTCCTCCTCCTGATGATGTAAAGTCAGTGTACAGTTTGATGAAGACGCACACTTCGTTGAATCTTTGGCGTCTTCAGGTTTATGTTTGACGAGAAGAAACGTCTGTATTACAATCTGAATTGAATGAAGAAGAAGAAGCTACCCAGTGGCATTCTGGGAAATGTAGGCTCCAGTGTCGGGTGGAGTTTTCACTGCCTCTGCTGCTTCTATTCACCTTTTTCCCTTTAAGTCCGTGTGGCGGTGGTGCAGAAACATTTGTGAAGTGAAGCAGTAAATGTGTGGAGTGCTGCTTCCAGAGCGGGGAGAATATTTCAGCCTGCTTCTAATTGAAGTCGACGGCTTTGAAGACTTTCTCTAAATGACATGTTTAGGGCAGAAATCCTGCCAGTGTGGCTGGTGAAGGAGCGGCTTGTATTCAGCTGCTGACTGGTGGTGTTTCCTCCCTCCATAAATCCCCACCGGGCCTGGAGACGATGTGGAGACACTCCTCCAGCTGACGGAGGTTCAGCTCTCCTGACGGCTCAGTTTCTGCCACGTTCACATGGTGTCTCGGTGCCACCTCGGCCTGTTGCTCGGCGCTGAAAGAGATGGGCAGCGCTCGCCTCTGGCTCTTTGAAAATTAAGCTGCCGTAGCACGCCCATCGGCCCATTGTGCGCCGAGCGGGGAGCCAGGCGCTTGGTATTCCCGGCACAGAGCGCCTCTAAACTTTGGCCTTCGCTGTGTGCATTAGGAACCCGGCCCACTGCCATTCCAATTCTCTCCCTCGCCTTTCCAACTCAATCTCGCACCGTGCCCTCGCCGCCCGCCCCTCCTCCCCCGAAACCATCCGCCTGTTTACTGGCCATCACCCCGGAGGACATCTTGTTCCACTTATTCTGAGATATGGGAACGTTCCAGCGTCCTGAAATGTCTCAACTACCGCACATGTGACCCGAGCAGCAGAGACTCATCTGGAGGCGACGCCGCCGCCGCCGCCACCGCCGCCACCGCCACCGCCACCGCTGCCGCTTCCCTCGTGTCACGGAGAGAAGAAAAGCTGCTTGTGTTTGTGTCGAGTTCAAAGACGGCGAGCAGAGAGGCGTCTCACCTGTTCTCTGCTCAAACGCCTCCTTTCATATGAGCGCTGCAGCTGGTTTGTGTCCTCGCTCTCAGGCTGATTAGAAGGCTGCGGAGGAGAGGAGCGTCACCTCTGATGTGATTTATTCCCTCGACACCACATCTCGTCCAGAGTGTTTGGACTGGAGCTCTCCGGCCCGGCGGCCTCGTGTTTGTGCTGCAGCTCGTTCAGAAGACAAACTTCTGATCGCTGGAGAAGAAAAACACGTTGGAACGGCTGAAACAAATAAAGGCTTCGGTTTCAAACTGCAGCTGAGTCTCTGAAAGCTGTTTATCGTTCACAGTCTCTAAAATGTAAAAAGATATTTAACAGCCTGTCAAACAGTTCAAAACACTCTGCGTTTCATTGCAGTTCAAGGCCAGTCAGCGCGGGCTCATCCATCAGCCGCCGTGGAAGTTATTTAACCACGTGTGACAGAGACTCACGTCTTCTGAGGAATCACGAGTCATCACGTGGTGAAGATGAGAAAGTTTAATGAGGAGCAGCCGCGTCGCCAGAGAAATGTTGGCACTGTCGACTTATGGTTGCGGTTACGTTCAGCTAGAAACACATTCAGATTAAGACAAGATGATGGTTTGGGTTAAAATGCTTGATCTTGTTTCCAGAAACACATCTGTACGATGTCCTGACATCTTGCGAAACATCACCGCGAGTCTGTCGCTAGAAAAACAACTGCAGAAAAGTCCAGATGGAGAAGAGGAAGAGTGGATCGTAGAGGACGGAGCGGCCGCTGGATGGATGTTAAAGTCGACTTTACAGAGCGGCGCTGCTGATGGAGACGACCCGACGAGACGGGTCGGACTGATGGATGCAGGTCGTCACGGAAACAAACCTGCTTTGATTCAGTCGGATAAAAGAAGCAAACTGACTCCAGCTGAATGTGATGTTTCCATACATGGTGTTTAAAGCGACGTATTTATGTTAGTGGACATAAAAGTGACTGTATCTTCATATTTATGGTCTGTTTGGTATGAAAACGAGCGGTCGAGAAAGAATAACAGAAGAAGACGGAGATGACCGAGACACAACCGTCACCTCATCCATCGCGTTCGTGTGGCAACAAAAACTGGACATTTTTCACAGGACGTCAGGACGTTTTCCAGCTGGTTGTGGACACAGAACCAGATGTTTGTGATAAGATGTCAGGAACGTGTTTAGTTGTGTTCGTAGTGACGGATCTGGATATTGTTGATGACACCAGATATTTGTGATATGAAACATTTGTGACGTGAAAACTGGATTTTTGACGAGGCTGCAGGACGTTTTCTTGCTGTGTCTTTTGCAACAATACAGATATTTATGATGAGGCTTCAGGATGTTTCCAGTCTTGTTGGTGGAAACAGAACCAGACATTTGTGGTAAGATGTATCCTGGCTGTGTTTGCAGCAGCAATCTGGATGTTTTTAATGAGATTAAAAAGCTTCATTCGTGGGAACAAAACCAGATATTTCTTTTTACAAGATGTCTGGAAAATCTGGGTGTTTGAAGCTCAGCGGCAGATATCTCTGACACTAAAACTTCAGGACATGTCCTTTGCAGTGTCTTTCACAGCAAAACAGAGCATTTTTGGCACCAGAACCAGATATTTTCAACCAGAACACCATCTTTTTCTTACCCAAAGCGAGTGTGAACCCAAACCGGCCCACGAGCTCAGCGCCGCCACAGATCGTCCCTCTGCTGACTCACGTTGATGAATGAATCGTCCTCGTGTCCTCTGATGGACAGCCTGAGAGTGATGGACGGGCCCGAGGCGGAGACACTGCCTCAGTGTGTTCAGACCACAGCGGCTCTGTTCAGGCCCCACGGGGGGCCGACAGGGGCCCCCGGAGCCCCCGCAACAAATCTCCCAATTGTATTCCCCAACGCCGAGCAGAAACATGCCACATGATCCTTATCAGGCGGCCTTTAAAGTAAACATACAGCCGCCATATATTACCATAAATTATCTGAGGCGCGCTGATTGCAGCTACATGGTTGATCCATCAAAACACTGCAGTGTGTGTGTGTGTGTGTGTGTGTGTGTGTGTGTGTGTGTGTGTGTGTGTGCCGTCCTATCCTTGCCAATATTTGTTCAAGTTGCCTCGAATGAGATCTCGGGGTCCGGGGCGAGATTTGTATGAACACAAGCTGCGAGTGATGTCATTCATTGAGCGGCGCTTCACATTCAGCAGTAAGCTCCTTTAATAGCTGCCTTCTTGAATCGTTGCCATCTTCTCCTGGAGGAAGCTGCCACTGTGTGTGTGTGTGTGTGTGTGTGTGTGTGTGTGTGTGCGCGTGTACGTGTGTGTGTGGCTTTCTTTATTTCCACACATGTTAGCACGTGCTATTACCAGGTCAGTCAGTAATCAGAAACGCCCTGAAACAACAGAGGTTAAATCAGTCGACGGGATGTTGGCTCGGCCCGATTCTGGCGATGATCCGTTATGCAAATGCATCGTCGGAGAACCGCCCGGCGTTGGTTTCTGCTCCGTCACTGTACGGAGGCGCCGAGAGGAAACGCATCGTCGTGAATATTGAGTGAAACCAGGCTGGTGTCCATGATTTACTGTGAAACTGTCACGTCTTCATCTGAAGCTTCTTTAAAAGCAGCTCGGCAGAAAAGACGGTTTCACTCCGGCTTGTAAATGTCACCGCCAGCCTCGGA
Organism: Diplodus sargus; assembly: GCA_903131615.1. Classification (NCBI taxonomy): domain Eukaryota; kingdom Metazoa; phylum Chordata; class Actinopteri; order Spariformes; family Sparidae; genus Diplodus; species Diplodus sargus. The sequence continues at coordinate 200,956 of CAEMYA010000195.1, read as the reverse complement.
AGTACAACAGAAGTTTAAAGTGTGACACCGCTGGATGCTTTTAACAAGGTGCCACTGCATTTAAATATTTGTTAACGTGAAACCACTGGATACTTATTATAAGGGATCACTGTGGTCAAACACTGGTCAGCGTGAAACCTCTGGATATTTCTGACAACAAGCTGCTGCATTTCACCATTTGACAGCGTGAAACCGCTTGATATTTATGATAAAATACCACTGCAGTTAAACATTTCCGAGTATAAAACCCTGGAGGTTTATAACATGAGAATACTGCGTTGAAATATTTGTTAGCATGAAACCACTGGATATTTTGAAACGATGAGCCACTGCATTTATACTTTTAAAGGCATGAAACCGCTCGATATTTATGATAAAATACCACTGCAATTAAACATATCCGAGTGTAAAACACCAGATGTTTTTAATGTGGGTCTACTGTGTTTAAATATTTGTTAGCGTGAAACCACTGGATATTTTTAACGAGGGACCACTCTCTGCGTTTAAAGATTAAGTGTGAAACCACTGGATATTTTTAAGCAGGTACCAATACATTGAAATAGTTGAAAGCATGGAACCACTGGACATTTATAATAAGGGGCTACTGCAGTCAAACATTGGTCAGCGTGAAACCACTGGATATTTCAGACGATGACCTGCTGCATTTTAACAATTATCAACATGAAACTATTTTAGGATAAATGATCACTGGGATTTAACATTTGAGAGCGTGAAACCACTGCTACACTCAGCTGAAATACTTTGACTTAAATCACATTTAGTTAATTTGTTCTAACAGTTCAGGTTTTTGTTGAATGGATCTGATGGCTGTGAACTTTCTTAAATGGCTGCATGATAAACTCATCAACACTGAGAGAAGCAGCTTGTTTTCTGTCTTCTCTTCTCTTTAACAACGCGCTGACTGACTGAATGTGGACTGAAGGCGTCTCAGCCCGCCTCGCCTTCATCACATCACGGGTCAGCAGCGAGCTGACCCGCTTCTTCCGAGGCCGAGGCCTCCCAGTTGACTAATCTCCTGGTATGAGTGACTTCATCAGTTAAGAAGGCGCTCGCCAAAAGATTGAACAACTCGTATAATTAAGAGGCTTAGATGAATTTGTGCAGAGGTACAAAATGCCATTATCTTCTTAAGGTGGATTTGGTGTTGAATTATTGTCCTTATAACCACACACTCAGGAGATTATCTGCTCCGCGGCTGCCTCGCAGCTCCGCACTGTAAGAACACCAGCTGAAAGATTTATGAGCACAGTTGTTTTTCCAGGAATCACAAGAGTGGTGATGTTGAGAGGGCAGCCGGCGGCTCCACTGCACTCCACATTATTCACATGCATGAAACAATATGTGAGCAGGTCGGAGATTTGTTTCATGCTTCATATCAAATATTGAAGATAAGCAACTGTAAATGTTTGTGTAAGCTGCTGATGTGGCAGCTCGGTGTTGTGTTTGGCCTCCGAATCTTCTCAGCAGTTATGGACCAAATATTCACATGTTTTATTAAAGAACCACCAAAGACACCAAAAAAACTGGAATTATCATCAGAGTTTTGGAGCAGAAAACATCCAGAAAAAGGAGCAGTTCATCCAAAACAAAGTCAGACTCAGTCACGATCTCCTCTGAAACCTGCTGATTGAGAATCAGGCAAAGTTTCGTCAAAACATCACAAAACAGGCTTTAAACAATTAACAGTTTGTGATCTCGGGGTTCTGGAGACTTCGATCGCACCGGACGAGCTGTAAGAAGCCATGTTGTGTTATTTCTTTATTTGTTTTGGTTGTTTCTTACGATTACAAGCCTGAAATTACTGGACAGTTTTAATCACGACCACTGCAATTCAACATCTATGAGCATGAAACCACTGGATGTTCTTGATCGTTCACTACATTTCACAATTCATGAGCATTAATCTGCTGGACAGTTGCAATGAGGAACCACTTAGTTTCAACACTGGTAAGCATGAAACCACTGGATGTTCTAGTAACATGGAACCACTGCGTTTAAATATTTGCAAACTGGACTTCACTGGATAGTTTTTAATGAGGGACTGCTGCATTTTATAAATCTGTCAGCATGAAACCTACTGGATACTTTAATCGGATCACTGCATTAGTCAGCGTGAAACCACTGGATATTTATAACTAGGTACCACTGTGTTCAAACATATGTTAGAATGAAACCACTGGATATATTTAAGTGAGGGACCGATGCATTTCATTGTTTGTCAGCCTGAAACCACTGGATGTTTTTGATCGGCTCACTGCGTCATTATAACACTGGTAGGCATGAAACCACTGGATATTTATAGCGGTGAGTCAGTGCATGTCAACATTTGAAAGTGTGAAACCACTGGATATTCTTTAATGAGGGACCACTGCATTTTTAAAACCTATAAGCATGAAACCACTGGACGTTTTTGATCAGCTCACTGCGTTGTACCATTTGTTAGCGTGAAACCACTGGCTAGATTTTTTACTCTGTTTTTTTCTGTTGCTCTTTACGTTTTAAAACAAGACGACAGAACTTCAGCGGACTCTCCATCAGAAGATCACGAGTGAATTTACATTTTTGGGTGAACTGAGTGCTGATGAGATTCATCAGACTTGGTAATCAGTGAATCCAGAGCTCACATGTTCCACGTCCGCCTCTTCAGAGCTGATTAACACTGATCAGGAGCCCTTCAACCAATCCGGTGCTGCAGCCAAATTCCTTCAGTGCTCGAGTCCCGAGCGGCGGCCCGCGAGCCGCGAACCTCAGGGCGACAACAACAGCTCAGTGTGCAGCGACCCCCACCTCTCCTTCCTGCACCGCCAATTCATCAGGCCGGGCATGACACAAGAATTGCAGCCCCCTTAATGTCAAGGCAATCAGAGACTCAATCAGAGCTGCAGAGCACAGTGGGAACCACACTCCCAACACATGTGCACAGGAGTACCCTGAGGGCCCCAAATCTGCAGAACTAATGAGAGAGAATATATGTGCCCCACAAGTATGTGCCCTAGAGAGGCTGAGCTGCAGCACAGGGACCCAGCACCCTTAGAGAGCAGGAGGAGGGAAAGTAAATCAGGAAGCTTTAACCCTTTATTCAGAGAGCCCAGCCTGGAAACAAGACCCAACCTGCCTGGACACAACCTCCAGGAAAAAAAAGGAACGTCTTCCAAGGGCACACGGTTGATTCTCCGCGGGGACGTCGTAAAGAGAGGGAGCTCTTAAATAACACTGATGTGAGCCTGGAGAGACACGTGGCCTGATTTAGATAATGGATGTGCTTCTTCCTTTAAATTACTGTCAATTATTCAAAAGAAACATTTCGAGTGAGAACAATGCCTAATTGGGAGTTACCAAGAAAAGCAAACTGTCCCCCATTGTGCCTTTTGCAACCTGCGCTGTCCTACTTTTTCTCGGGCACTCGGTGCAACAATGAAAATGACGTAGAGGAGACAGAAAGAAGCTGCAGTTTGGTGATTCTGAGGATGAAACCCTCCACGTTTATTTACAGGAGGTTGTCGTCAAAGTGGGCGCTCAGGGTCGGCCGACGTGCCGGCGAACGGTGTGTTTTCTTAACCAAGTCATCAGCCCGATTCTTGATGCTCTAATGCTTTTGGTATGCCTCTCCCTGACCTAGAAACAGGGATAAGCATCAGGCTTAATCAGGCAACAAAAATGGCAGCTTGCTCACTGTACACTTATGAATGAGGCTCTCATTATTAGAGGTGCTGATCGTCGGAGGGGGCGAGCGTTCCTTCTCAGCCATTAGATTAGAGCCGGCTCATGAATAGTCATCAGGCCGGCACGTCATTCTCATGAACCCTCAGCGGTATGAATATTCTAATGAGGCCCGGACAGTTTTCTTCTTCTTCTCCTTCCTCATGAATATTGATGACCCGAGGACGCTGGTCGTCAGCGGCGGCGGTGGCTGCGGCGGCGCACCGTGTGGGTCAGTTGGACGCAGTGATCCAGCAGCAGCTCCGGCTTAACCAACCATCTGGAGCGTTTAGGGAGCACAATGTGCCACATTCCCCGTCAGCTCCCCCCAAAAATAAAGTACAAGATGAGTTACATCACTGCTGGGCGGCAGGTTTACGCTGCTGAAAGGAACCGCGCCGCTCAATTTCTCCTCAATGGAAACTTGATCAGCTGATCAGACGAGGGACCTCCGGAGGTTTGGGGCCCAGTTTGCTTCCCTGCGGATCACGAATCGCCTCCAATTCTCTCAGAAATTATATATTCTTAAGACAAATAAAGGATAAAATAATAATTTAAAGGACAGTTTAAGTCTGGTGATGTGTTGTAGTCCACAGAACAGTTCTGGAGCTTCACAATAAAACAGAGTTGCAGCTTTCTGCTAGAAAACTGAAGCAGCTGGAGATGAAAAACAAAAAAACTTTGCAGAATTATCTGTTAGCACGTCCCGTTAGCAGTGCAGTCGTGCATGTACAGACAGCTGTCACTGGTTCACTGTGACACTGAAGGAAACTTAAAAACGTGACGTTTCTAAGGCAGGTTCTGCACACGGATATTTAAACGTCTCCAAACACCACAAAATCACAAACTGATCTGAAATTTTTACTTGTGCGATCGCTAGCATGTTTAGCTCAGCAGCTGCAGTGAAGATTTCAGTTTCTAAAAGAGTTTAAATCCTCATCAGACTTCTGCTTGATTAGAATCGTCAAAAACATCTCGCCCAAAAACACTTAAAGAATCCAGATTTCGTAAATGAAAACTATAAAATTATTAAAAAGTAAAATAAAAGTAGAAAGGATCACCTGAACATCACGACTTTAGCCCCAAAACACACAAGATGGCGGCGCTCGGCACTCGTCTGAAGCTCGACTCTTCACATGAAGCAGAACGGACGCCGTCGCGTTTCTTACACCTCACAGATGTTTGATATGAAGGAATCAAACATGGAAGCAGATGAAACCTTTAGAACTCGGTGTCAGACGCGTTGACTCATCCGAGGCGTCCCACGTGCTGCCGACTAATCAGGGAGGAGTTGTTGTTGTGATTCGGAGGCTTGTTCTGCTATTTTCAGACGTTCAGACTGTGACTCACCTCCAATATCACACTCTGAGTGTCCACAAGTGTTTGAGGCGGTGAAGACGTGAGAGGCTGTGGGAGAAGACGGATGCCTGAGGCGTGAGTCAGGAGGCTTCTGAACAACAACAAGCCACAAGACAGAGTCTGATCCCGCCGCCGCCGCCGCCGCCGCCGCCGCTGGAGGGACGCCAAGCATCCTCAGAGTCTGATGAGCACCTGAACCCTGTACAAGACCTCATCGTGAACTTCAGGAGGACCCGGATTATAAAACTCCAGACTCCTTCTGCCACATTCTCTCCAGAGAGTTTACTTCACGTGCTTTTATATTTTATCACTGCCACATTTAGTTTTTTATGACCCTGCTGAAACGTTTCAGACGCTCTCTGACATTAACGCTCATTAAAACACAAACTCTAAACGTTCTTTTCCTCCAGATCTGATCCGAAGTGTTCCGCTGCGGTCCGGCTTTCAGCGCTTTCAGCTGTTTGTGGCGACGCTGTGTGTTTTTCTTTGTTTCCGCTCGCATGAGAATGAAACATGTTGGATAAATAAAGTTTTCCTGCTTCTTTCAGTTTGTACGGAGGGAAAAATCTGCCAGAAAGGTTTTATATGTAGTTTTAATTTATTTTTTATTTTATTTCTTTATTTTGCTCCAATTTCATGTTTTTTTTAAATGTTTTTTTGCTTTTTGTTTCGCTTTTATTGTTTTATATTTTTCTTTGTGGTTGATAATGACATCAAGTTCTGTTTATCACGTTCACGTTATCTTTTTTTTAAATGGGCAAAACATTTTATTTACAATGTTAATTCTGATTTACGGCGAAATAATTGAACCTTAAAGTCGTTTACAGTTATGTGACATTAAGTTAAAATCATGTTTTGATACTTTTAATGATTTTCTCAAATATTAATAACTAAAACAATTATCAAATTTTTCGATTCTTTCATCAGATATTAATCAGAAATTATTCATAATTGTTACGATGACATGCTTATTTAAAATGACCTAATAATAAAATAACATAATTGGAGATATTAAGTTAAAACTATGTAATAACAAATAAGGTTTAATGTCGTCATCACGTAATAATCGATGTTGTTTTTCAAAATGTAATGTGACTTTTGGCCGCTCAGGGCTTCCGTACATTAGTGAGACTTACTGAGCATCATTTTTTAATTGTAAAAGAAAAGGTCACATTTCCTAAACCGTCCCAGCTGATTTAAATTCTTCTCGTGTTCTGTCTCTGTGGTTTCTCATCACTGTTCACTGTTCTGTTGGTTTGTTCTGACCCGGATCATCTGGTTCTGAAGACATCGGTTCCTCCACAGTTACAGCTGTGTGCAGGAGAGCGTGGATGTTGCCGAGCTGTGGATCAGATATCAGCTCCAACCTTCACTTCAGTTTCACAGCGTGTCCAACAAACCACAGATAAGGCGAGGACGAGGCCGCGGACGCCTCGGGTCAAAGAAAAACCTGGAGATGTAACGTGCATATTTTGATAAGTGCAGTGGAACATTCCAGTCATTCTCCGGCATAAATACAGGAGAACGAGCGGCGACGCCCCTCGCAGCCGGATCCTCGTCTCCAGCCTGTCACGTCTGGACCTCCAGCTCCTCATAATGGGCCTCGTTTGAGAAAGTTTCCACTTGTGCGAGTGGTTGAAAGGCCACTTGGACGTGTTTATGTTGCAGTGGCTGTTTTTCACAGAGCTCATGCACAGAAACATGCAGGATCGCCCACATTACAGGCAGCCAGCCGGGGAAAACTCCCAAATACTGCAGCTAATTCAGCCACACCGCAGTGGAAACACGGCAGGCCGAACTCCTGCAGCGATATCGTAAACAATTTGTTTTCTCTGCAGCGGGAGAGACTTTCAGACCGGGGGATGGAAGTGAGACATGGAGGAGGACGAGAGGGACATAAAGTATCATCAGAGTCAGCTGCAAAATCCAAATCTGACAGAACCTGGAGAGACGCAGAAACACTTTGAGCTAAATGCTAACGTGCTGATGCTAAGCAGGGAAGTGACCTGCTGATGGCGCCAGATGAGACTTTCATCACAGTCCGTCCAATATTACTGTAAACCAAAAGATGATTCACAAGGTCTCATCATGAGTTACTGGACCAAAGTTCTCCTGGTTGTTTCTCAACTCCTTTAAACTTTGACACCAAAGACCCCAAAGACTTTGTTTCCGCTGATGGTGCGTCATCGAGTCAGCGCTGCTGGTCGCCAGTTGGCATCCTCCATGTTCGGAGGGACGAAGGTGTCTGATCGTCTTCAAACCTCCAAGTTTCAGTCTTCATTAACGAAATCATGTGATCCAGTGCAGACATAAAGGAGCTGTTTGTTACAGAAGCAGTTTTTATTCTGGCACACAATAATCATCTTTTCTTACAAACAGGACCTTTGAGTGTAGAACCGAACTCTAAACTTCATCATGAGAATACCACCACTTCAAAACCAAACATAAATACAGTGTTTCAGTGAGTGTAAATGTTTACCTCCCAGTCTAGAACCAGAACAGAACCCGAGGAAAACACAAAACTTAACTTATTAAAATGTTTTTAAAAGACAGAGAGGAGGAAACCTGAATCCACCAGGAACCACGAGCCGTCAAACACGACCCAAACAGACCCGGTGCTTATAAAAACCAGAGTTCCGTTTGAAATGATCGACTTTCCGTCGGCTTCAAACAAACAACATCGGACCAGAGAGTCAGAACACGATCTGGACCTGCAGTGACTGAAAGGTCAAAGGTCAGACGGCTTCGACACACTCCAGCGTCACCGAGTATTTATGACCCGCGAGGCGACAGCGCTGAGGGGAAGTTAACAGCGATCGGACTGATGAGCGTGCTGTTCTACAGGCCCGCGGACCGTGTTCAACACAGTGTGATGTGACGCGTTATCTCCATTATCTCTGGTGGCCTGCGGCTCATTCCACCTCCACTGTAAACACTTTGTCCCAGAAACACACCAGAGATGAATTCCTTCCAAACAGGAGACATTTCTCACACCTGCCGACCTGATGGAGCTTATTGATCCACTATCAGCGACTCTACACACAAACTGAAGGCACCGTTCATGGATCAGAATCATGAAGGAAGAGCTTTCTGTTTTCCAGCAAGTCGTGGAGAGTCAGATTTTTTCCACATCTTGAATTCTACTATGAATTTTTGATATCATCTTCCAGTTTCCTCTGAGCGCCTCAGTTTCCCTCATGTGACCCGCCGCCAGTGCTTCCAGCATTCAGAGGCCTCGACTCCGACTGCAGGATGTATGTAAGAGATCTGCACCGAGCCGAGCAGGTGGAGGTGAATTAACAGGTCGAGTGCCGCTGACAGACGCACTGGACCTTCTCTGTACGGTCGGGTTTGGGTAGGTTTAGGAAAACATGTCATTTACGTTACGTGACACTTCTTTGCTTTGTTTAAATCCAGTAAAAAGTGACTTATATAGGCTAAAGTGGAAAAATCACCAGACTCCCTTTAAAAAACGCGCAATTTTTGAACTTTTTTTGCGTTTAAGTCTGTATAAACTTTATGAAACATTGTCTTCAACATGTTCTGAACTATTTGGACCTACTGATTCATTCGGCAAATGTTTTTCATGAATATGTTTCGGTGCAAATAAATGTTCCTTTATAAATGTTGTGGTGGCCGAGCAGCTTCACTCCTCAGACGCCTGAACTCCTCCACAATCAGTTTATGTGTTTGACTTGATCACTTTGATGATATGATTCAGTCTTGTGTTGTAAATCTATCTTGATCTTGGATTTATGCATCGCAATTCCTGGCAGCTCACCTGTAGGATAATTATTTCTAATGTGTTTTTGATTTTGAGGCCTGTCTGCAGACCACATCCAATCAAGAGCTGGTTTGAAGAGGAGATTTACCGCCTGGTGAGACGAGTGCTCCCGTTTCTCTGCAGGTTTCAAACCCTCCCTCCGGGCGACAGGTACTCTGTCACACACTGCACATGTATGATTGATGATTCATAACTTCCCCCGGCGCTGAAACAAATTAGATCTGCTTCTTATTCTCCGTAAATCAGCAGAGAAAGCACACGGCGTCCTGCAGCCGTCTGTCAGAGCTCACCACGCTGTCAAAACACGTAACTGACTCCACGACAGCATGTTCTCTCGCTGAGCGTGTCAGCAGCACCGCCGCAGATCTGTTCATTAACATTCCTGTGGTTTGTGGTGGACCTGCTAACGCCGAGCGACGTGATGAAACAGCTCTCGTGTCACCTGACATCGCCACAAAGTCCGATCTAACCCCTCAGGTAAATCCCCCGACGAGACGACTCATCCCCGTTTGGATTTGAGCTGAAGAATGTGCTGCTTTTAGTTTTGAGGAGCTGGAGATGAAAAACATCGACCAGCGACTGCTGAACGAGGAGCCGCCACTAGAAAACTTTTAATTTGGTTGAAAACAGTCAAAGAATAACAGTTTTACATTATGACGTCTGCATATTATGTTGCAAAGCATGTTTAGCATGCTAACCAGTGCTAGCAGTATGAACACCAACACTCCCCCACTGCTCTGAGCTCCAAGTCCGGACTGCTAGCTAAACTAACAAGCTAACGGCAGCTGCAGTTGACAGCAGTTAGCAGTTACTCTGCAATAACTAGCTACTTCTTACATATTACACCTTTAAGCCTGTGTCTGTTCAAGCTACAAGCTAAATGCTAAAAACTAAAATGAGTCTAATGGCCATTTCCTTCAATATGTAAACATTTACCACCAGTTAGCATGCAGCGGTTGGCATATTGCTAGCCTAACTGCTAGCTGCTGCTAAGTGTAGCTACTGTTAGCTCGTTAGTTTAGCTAGCTGTGCAGCACAGGAGCTTTAAACCAGGTGAGAACGTCCTGGTCAAACTTTACTTTATGTCACAACTTTGTGTTTCCTCAGCTTCTGTTTTTGCTCATCGCCTCAAAAACAATTAGAAAAAAGATCTGAAAAAACAAATGTTTTGCTTTAAACCCGGCTGGAAAACATTACAACATCTTCTTAAAAGTATCCAGAGTCGGAGGATCAGTGAGGTCGTGTCAGCTCATCCTCTGGGGACACCGAGTACAAAATGTCAAAGCAATCATGGACAGCCGCCTCGTGTCTGTCTGTCCGTCTCCGTCCTGTCTTTGTTTCTCTGCAGACGACGTCGGCGTCGACTCCTCCGCTCGTCACCTGTCAGATTAAGGGGCGACTGTTCGATCGTTTCGCACCACTTAACCACATTTCTCGTGACTTCAGCCGACACTTAGCGGATTATTTTTAGCCGCAATTATAGTTTTGATGGACGTCTGCGCGGCGATGTCGTGTACCTGCGAGTGCTTCAGATTCCTTGTTACCCTTCTGTCGTCCTGCACACGAACGTCTCTGCAGCTTCAGGCAGAAACACAGTCAACACACAGTCCTGAGTTCCCTAAAGCTGCACCGGTTGTGCTTGACCTCCTCCTAATCATGGAGGGTGTGACCCGGCAGGTCAAACACTCGACCCTGAAGTCCTGCTGAGACTCACTTCACTTATACTGAGGGTATAATTAGGCCTGTTAGGAGCCTTTGTGTCAGTGAATGGACTCATATAGAGCTGCACATTGTCCCTCCCAGCCGAGGAGACTCCACCAGCCCAGAGGAAACACCACCAGCCCCGAGGAAACACCACCAGCCCAGTGGAAACACCACCAGCCCAGAGGAAACTACACCAGCCTGAGGAAACACCACCAGCCCAGAGGAAACACCACCAGCCCAGAGGAAACACCACCAGCCCAGAGGAAACACCACCAGCCCAGAGGAAACACCGCCAGCCCTAACGGATGCACGCCGACTGTGGCGAGGACGGAGGTCTGATCGAAGAACTGAGGCTCCATCAAGAAAGAAATGTAAGTTACCGAGCGAATATCAAAATGAAGCTCCAGAAAATAACATATATGTGGACATAGACTGAAATATATTAGAAATACCATCGAAATACAATGTTTTATAATTAATTAATTTTAAATTGAATTAAATTAAATTTTAAATTAATAATAAATAATTTTGTCATATTAATGACTTAAAGTATGTTTTGCATATCTGTGAATATATTTATATTAAAAATGTTTTTTTATTTATACATAAGCAAAATAAAACATAATATAATACTTGTTGAATAAATAATAATATTATTATTATTATTATATAAGTACATATGAACACTTAATAAACACTGACTGTGTTTTGATCACATGTTAAATTTAAGTGAAATTCTCTTAAAGTTCATCATTTAATGGCGTTTTTAGAGGCAGAACTTCTCATATCTGATATGAATATATATAATATGTAGTATTATCAATACTCAGCTGTATTTCGTCTTCTGTTGACCGACGTTCATCAGATTTATTGATTATATATTGAATCTAAACATCAGCCTGTAAAATATCCAACATGAGCCGATTTCATTGGATTAAAGTCTCTAAAACCATCAAAGTTATTGTTCAGTAATTGTGGATTATTACACAACATGTTGTTCTTTGTGTCCGACAGACGACATGTTGAAATGAAAAGATTGTAAATGATCTCTGAAACATTCTCACCAGCTCCAGAACTTCTGCTGGTACCGATAACTTTAAACTTTAACATGGTAACTAAACTGTGAGCGTGTCCTGCACCTTTAATCTGTGTTAGTGAATGAGGACACAACATCAGCAATCAGCTGGAGAAACGCTGTTACTTCAGCCTCTCTGCTCATCGTCAGGAGATATTTGTGGTCCGGGTGTGACGAGGTGTTGAAATGTGTCCACAGTTTCAGACCCGGCAGGCGAGAAGACGTCAACAACAGCTGGCTCTGTGGTCGAAGCTCCACCCTCAGACGGCTTCTTCTGTTAGTGCTGATCCAAACAACACAGGCAGGTGAAGTTCCTCCGTCTGATCAGAGCTTCAGCTCCACCACAAACACATTATTATATATTATTATTATATATTCTCAACATTTCTACGTTAAATCGTCCCGTCAGGATCTCACACAGACGTCGACACAACAACAACACGTCGGTACAATTGGTAATAAGAAATTTATTTTTTCAACAATTACAAAGAACAAAATATTTCAAAAGCATATTCATATGTTACATCGACTGTACAGGGATCAGATGGCGTGTGCGTCACTCTAAATGAATCTGTAACGAGCGCTAACAAAAAGAAGAAAAAGAAAACTAGGAATATTTAAGTAATTTTGATGAAAAAATATGAAATATTCCATGTCTAGGTACAAAATAGAAAAGAGATTAAGCAGATTATGGACTGATATTATACCCTGATACAGTGTTTAGGCCTCTTTAACTGTCACAAAGTCATTGACAACAGCAGAACATCTCTCACCAGCTCGCCCTCGTGGCCTCTTTGGTTCCATGATTAGGTATAATACATTTGAACAGAGCTCAATTTTGCTTCTATAAAAATAACTTCTTTTTTTGTATTTTCAATGGCAGTTTCTATGTATTTCATTTGTTTTTCCTTATTACTAGTCACACAGCTCCTCAGTGCAAATATTCTAACGGCCGCTCGCTGTTGAAGGGCCGAGCGGCGGATGACAGCGGCGGGCGGAGGTCGAGCGGCGGGCAGGAGGCGGGAGCGTAACGAGCAGGTGTCGTCTGTAAGTGTGTACCTGGAGGTGGTGACGCCTGGAAATGAGAGCAGCACCAGTGAAATAACAGGCCGCTGAAACCTGGAAATATCAAAGTGATGTCAAAGTGACTGAAACTGTGTCTCAAAGTGTGTTTCGGTGCCATGACGGGAACTCCGCTGGGACTCATTCATTTAGACACCAAAAATCACTCCACATGCATTACATGTGGGTCAGCGTTAGCCCCAGTTAGCCTCTTTTTATACACCACAGGTTTCAGTCACTGAGTTCAAACTGAGCTTTGCCAAAAAAACCCAACGGAATATTAAACACCAGCGACTGATGTGACAAATGTGAGTTTGTTGTCGATGTTTTTTTTTGGATAAACATGAAAAATCACAAGAAAACTTGTTTAAAACAAATAAAACGTCCTGTTTTATTTGTCGAACACACGACAGTAAAGCGATCAGAACTGTTGCCTTTGAGTTCTCTTGTGATTCCCAACACTAAACCTCTAAAAACTCCAGTATTTTCAGGCGATGGGCAACAGAAAGCATCTTATTATTTCACTACAAGGTCTCTGTTGTGTTGTCAGACAACTTCAGGCTGTCAGAGACAGAAAAACACTTTCAGTGGACGAAGCTTTGATGATCGTTGTTCCCCTGAAGGATTACACTGCAGCTGAAGAGATCTACGGGACGGATAACACGACTTTTGGTGAGTATGAATCATCACACACCATCTACACACTGTATGGGGTTACATGGGTTGTTGTTGATAACGGAGCTGACTGACGCCAAAGATTACCGAGTTCGGTTGGGACTCCTCCGGCCTCCTCGCCGAGGCTCGACCTCCTTCTGCTCGCCACTCTTAACATTTCAAGTATTGGTGATAGTTTGTCAGAAGAGCTTCAGCTCAGCTTGTCTGGTGTCTGGGTAAATACTATACATTGCATAGCTCATGCGGCACTTATTTCTTTTCGAAGGACTGTGGGCAGCGGTGGCCACGCCGCGCTCGTTAAAGGCATTTCAATCTGCAAGTGCTGTGGAAGTGTGCGTCGGGAGTGAAGCTGCTGCGCCGCTGAACCCACAAATATGGCAACTTTTCACTGTCACTGACGGAAATGAGTTCAATCTTTATTTCATTTGAACAACTGGAATGTTTTACTTGTGATATCCAAACAAACTGACCTTATTTAGTTGTTCCTGATATCAGTTCCACCGTCTTCATGTGCCGGTCGCACGCTTATTTTACAACTCGAGTGGAAATGACGAAGTTTTTAGAGAACTAAAGGAAAACAGGTCACAGTAAGAATTATTTAGACTCGGGAAGGTTTGTCAGGTCTTGTAGACCTTTTTAGATTGTACATCAACCGGACCGAGAGGAGCTGATAGATTCATAGTCCACAAAACAATTCTGGAGCTTCACAGCAAAACAGACTCGCAGCATTCATAGACAAGAATACAAATTTAAAGAATAACCAATAAAAACATGGAATTGCTCTCCAGAAGCCCAGAGATCCCAAACTGGTTTCTCCTGCAACTGTTTTACTGTGAAGCTCCAGAAATGTTCTTCTACATCATCAGGAGGAGCAGAGGAGGACTGCAGTTACATTTTTAGGTGAACTATTCCTTGAATTTAAACAGGAACTCGCTAATTTGGGCACAATTTTGTGAATTTTAAGGGAGACATTGTTTCTAGGAAAGGAGAATCAACTAATCTGAGGTCCCAAATTCCTAAATTTAGGCAAAGAAATGAAAATACTGAACAATTTAGTCAATTTGAATCTAACGTCCACTCCTTCCACCCCAGAGGCTCTTTGGAAATCCCATGAGCAGTTTGGAAACCTTTACCCACGTTTGATAACAGCAGACTTTCAGAAACATGTCGCAGTGCGTCCTCAACAACGGAGATGATGGAAAGAGAAGAATCAGTACTTGGAAGTTTGCGATGACTCACACCAGCAGGTCGACCTTTCAGCCGTCTGCCTGGAGGTCGTTGAAAAGTCTCTACAGACGATGTTTTTTCCTGTTTCCATCTGTTTCCAGAATGCGTCCTTGAAGCCGTTTTTTATGGTGGAACAAAGTCATGTGAATGGCCAGAAGTGCTGCACGTTGGTGAAGTTTGACGTTTTCAGTGCTCGTCCCTGGTGTTTGCACACACTGCTCTTGAGAAGAGGCAAAGTTGAATCACCCCAACCTTGGTGGTGACTCATGTAAGGCTCCCTACACCTCCTCTGGAGACGTCACGCTCAAGGTCGGGTTCTACACATGAAGAGTTTAATTCCAAAACGTCTAAACAAGCTGCTCTAACAACGTGACGGACTGCTGTGTAAAGGCTAGTAGGTTACGAAAGTCTCAAACCAGATCTATCTTAGAGATATTTAACGAAGAACTGATTGTGGATATTTAAAGATTTGGAAGAGAACTCTTCACGTCCCTTTGGTGGAGACCGAAACAGTCTTCCACCAGAGAATATAACGAAATATATCAACAAACATAAATATATGTACAAGTTTTTGTGCAGGCATACATGAGGGTGTGTAGATATGTGTGGATGAGGTTGTGTGTGCGCATGTTTTCTCCGTCGTCCATAAATATTCTGTTTCTATATTCATTTTTTTGTTGTTGTTGTCATTGTTGTAATATTGTGTTTACAGTTAAGTTCTTCAGTTCCACCTTAAATAAACAAGAACGAAACAAACTCAAGCGCAGCCGCACTCGTCCACGATCATGTTGGGAACGTCCCGCTTCACGATGTTGTACTCGTCGTCGAAGTAGAGCATGGACATGGTGCTGAGCTTGGTGGGGATGCAGCAGGAGTTCATGGAGCCCGGGCTCATCCCCCGCATGCGGTACTGGTTCACCACCGCCGTGTGGAAGGACGAGGCCGACCCAGGGACGCCCGCCATGTAGGCCGGACAGTTCCCCTCGCAGTAGTTCCCAAAGTAGCCCGACGGCGCGATGATCCAGTCGTTCCAGCCGATGAGCCGGAAGTCTATGTAGAACTGCTGGCGGCAGCACAGGCTGCTGCTGCCGTCGCACTCCAGCCCCCTCTTACGGATGCGGTGCTTGTTGTCGGCCTGCCGGGCCTGCACCACCAGGAAGGGCCGGTGGGACTCGTCGTTCTGGCTCAGCAGGATGGGCGTGACGCCCTCGGTGTCGCAGCCCTCGCAGCGCACGTCCAGGTTTTGGCGCCGGTCGCCCTTCTCGAACACCAACCGGACGGCGTCGGTGAGCATGAAGGTGTGCCAGCCGCTGCGCTTCAGCTCCACCCGCTTCTCCACCAGGTTCCACTTGCTGCCGAGGCCCGGCTCCTGGTAGTACACCTTCACCGTCACCTTCCGCCTCGGACGCACCTCCAGAGGGGACGGCAGCACCTTGAAGTAGAGCCAGAGGGTGGCCTGGGTCACGTACAGGTTCTGGTTCCCCTCGTTGGAGATCAGGAAGAAGAGGCTGGACTTGGACGTCACCATGTCATCTGAGGAGAAGGAACACATCGCAGGATCTGATTATTATTCGAGTAACACAACAAAAACATGCAAAACAAAGTCGTATTTCTTCAGTGACTCATGAGAACACAACATTTTGTAAGACCACATTTGTTCCCTCCGTCTTCTGATTTCTTCTCCTAAATGTAGAAACTTGCAACCTGAAAATGCGCAATTCTGTTTCCCTGTAAACAACCATCGAAAACCGAAGATCTTAACATTTAAATGAAGGTGCCGTGACGCCGGAGGCAGCGGAGGGACTGTGCACTGGTGGTGAACTTGGGAACAGCTTAAAGTAAGACAACAGGCCTCCGCTCAGTTCAGGGTGGCAGCTCAGGCCCTGCGGACTGTGACAGGAAGGCGTTGGGCGCCGGGCCACTTGGCCTCCGAATCAGCCCAAATATGAGACGGAGGAGGGCGGGCGGGGGGCTTAAGAGAGCGGCACACAAAGGTTCAAAGGCTCTGCGTTGAATGCTGCCTGAAAATGAGATCTTATGGAGCCTAACTGTCCTCACAATGAGGCCTGAGAGCTCGTCGCCGGGCCGAGAGATGCAGCAACAAACTGGAAGAATGAAGACGCAGGAAAGAAACATTTACATGACATTAGCTGGTTCTCAGACGCCGGCAGCAGACTGCAAATGGTCAGAGGCTTTGAGCTCATTTGTGGGACAATTACAAGGTTTGGAAGGAGGGCGACGGAGGGATTCATACCCTGAGTTCAGACTGATTTCTGCTTGAAACTTTCCCACAACAAAGTAAGAAGAGTTTGAATGTAGTCTTCCTTCACTGGGGAACAGAAGGGAGGCTGATTCTGCAGAGAATCTTTGTTGAGTCTCAGGACGTCAAATGATTTAGGTCAGAAATTTGGGCCAAATACGTCCAAAGTGTTTGTATCTGACGACCTGGGAACCATCCCGACCTTTAAGGAAGTATAAGGTTTTTATCCTGATGTAAATAGCTTGAGAGCACTCCTGGATAATTGACAACAGCCTGCTTAAACACACAGAGAGGATGATTGGCAGCTGTCAGGTGAGGGAGATTAGAGCCGTTCATCAGGTGTGAACCTCCTGAACTCTGAGAGAAGCCGACCCAGAGAGACTTCCTGGGAAACCAGAGCGTGAGAGGACACAGAGTCCAGAGGATGAACTTCAACTCACCCTGCAGTTTCACCAGGAAACAGAGATGCAGAATATTATCACAGGCTGTTATAAAATCGAGCCTCCACACGCATCACCTCATCCATCACGAGACGAGGTGATCTCTGAGTCAGCAGCTCGGATGTTAGATCACACTCTGCCACAGATGAGAGGCCGAGTTAGAAATCAGCAACGTTCATCGGTCCATCCATTCGAACCTCGACTAAACTGAAGGGATCAAACTGGAGGAGGCTGCTGGTCGCTACACAATGAGCTCCACGAGGACGGTTAACTGTTGTTCGAGAGGGAATTCATCCGTCACAGACGAGCAGCTGCTTTGTCTGCCATAGTTAATGAGGAGACGATGACAATTATCTGAAAAATCTTAACCAGAATCGATATGAAGCATTTCAAACATGTGGCTCAAAAGAGAAAGCTGTGCTGACTGTTCACATCTCTGCATGTACAACAGTAACACCAAAATTGGTAAAATTTTGAATGTAGTTTGGTGGACTGGCTGAAGCTGCTAAATTTAGGATTTGCTCGGACAATGAACACAACGAGGGAAGATGCCAGAAGTCCCACACATCCAACTTTCATCCATAAAAATCCAAAACACAAGTCAGCTGATCACCTCCACCTCCACCCACCAAACTACACTCAACATTTTGGCATTTTTAAATGTTTTTCTAGATGATAGCAGATTAATGTCTGTGGACACATTCGGATGTTTAGTGGGTAGAAAAAATTTAAACATTTTGACTGTAGTTTGGTGGACGGAGAGCAGACGCTTCTGTCCACCAAACTACATTCGAAATGTATGAAATTTCATCCGTTTTTCTAGACAATCACAATCATGTTTCTTGACGTCAGGTGTTCAGCTCTCCACCCACCAAACTTCATTCAAATTTCTGCATTTTTTAAAATCTGTTTTTTCCAGACGAGCACATTTCACATCGTACTGAGCGCTGCATCTTATTTTAAGAGCTGGCGGTGCGTTGAGAAATAAAGACAGCAGCTGTGCTGAAGTTACAACAAAGCAAATATTTAGGTTTTGATTTCTTTGTGGTGACAAATGTTTAGTGATGAATAAACCACCGTGTTGCAGCCAAGAGGTGGTTGTGTAACATGCGAGTTACTCCACCCATGGCTTCCCAAAACTGACTCTTACATAGTAGTAAAATCTAAATTTAGTCTAGAAGAAGCAGCACGAATCTTCACTGGAAACCTGCGGCGGCTGAAACGCTGACTGTCTTCTGGTTTTTGAAGCCAGTTTTGCCACAACGTAGTTTCTCAATAAATGTTTTGACACCTCGTGGGGAAGTTGAGCGCAGATATCCTCTGAGTTTAAATCAGTGAATTAGTTCCTTGTTCATGAAAGATTGTTTGTATTGATTCGGATAAAAAAATGCACAAGTTTTGAATGTAGTTTGGTGGATAAGGAGCTGCAGAGATGCTGAAATCTGCTGTAGACTTCCTGACTTCAGTGACTAGTTACTTTACAGATTGAGGAACTTTTTACATCACTGACAGCCGCTCACAAAGATCCACTCAACAGCTGCTGTGGAGCTTTCGGTCAAATGAGACGAGCTTCTTCATGACGGAACTCGATCCCAAACTTTTTGAGCCCGAAACAGACGAGGAACGGGAGATTCGACAGAAGTTTCATTCATGAAAAGCATCACTGTGATGCAGCAAACCAGCACTGTGCACTCCAGCCCCAGTGTTTGTTCATATAGAGGCTGCAGTCACACACACACACACACACACACACACACACACTGTGAATTCTAATGTGGAGCCGGGCTGCAGGGTTCAGCCCGTCAATCTGCATTCAGGCTGCACGACGGCCGACACAAAAGCTCTGACCTTATACTGAGGGGACTGATTCAACACCAGCCTGCCATGTCACACACACACACACACACACACACACACACTGGATGTAGATGTATAGGCCGATGCAGACACACAGTTAAGGAAACATCAATAACACACACACAGAGCTGCACATAAAGACACGACAGACACACAACAGCTCAGGATGGATGACGCTCTGACGTCACAGCAGCTCTGAGTGTCGACGTGCAGCGGCGACGTGTCGACGTAGAAAGCAGATGTTTCCACCGAGACGCACGTGGGCGAAGCAGGTGGTGCTGCTGATCATTCTCAGCCCGGCTCCTTTCAGAGGATTGTTCCTCCGGGCCTTGTCGCCGTGCCATCTCCCCGCTGACAGCCGCTCAGCGCCGCGGACGCAGCCAACTGGCAGGCGCTCAGCGGCGAGGTGGAAGGTCTGCAACACAGCGGCCACAGAGAGAAACATCTGAGACTAAAAGGCTCTCAGTGGGGAGCGAACCTCCGCCGACACCGAGCAGAGCTGCCCAAGTTTATGTTTGTGTGTGTGTTTTCTAGGAAAGTGAACACAACACTGGGGTGGGCGCCAGAAGTTCCAAACTTTCTGTCGAGCACATGAACGCAGCCTCGAAAATCCACACTGGAATCTCCCCAAACCGCCAGACAAACATTCAGCTAGTTCATCTGTTTCTGTCGACGATAGCAAGTGATGTAGCTGCATGTAGCCTTTAATTTGTTCCGTCTCTCAGTAAATGTGGAGGTTATCGCCTAACTGAAAAATTGCTTTTATTTTGAGTGTAGTTTGGTGGGTGGGTTGAAGCTGATAGATTCAGGTGTTTTTCTGTTATTACTGCGGACATTAAAATCCAAATTTAAATGAAAGAACAGTGAGAATCTCGTCAGCTAACACGTCAGCTCTACATCCACCAAACCTCATTTAAAATTTTACACACTTTTCCACACAATACCAATTGCATGTAACTATTAATTTGTTAAGTCCGTCAACAAACTCAGATTTTGCCGTCTAGAAAAACAGCTACAAAAATTACCAAAATTCTGAATGTAGTTTGGTGGGTGGATTTCTCCAGGTGTTAACTGGCTGACAGTGTAACTAGGATCAGCCAACAGGTGAACGCTCATGTGTGCTGGAGTTTTCTAGGAAAGTGAACACAACATGAGGAAGAAGCCGAAAGTCCCACATCTCACACTTCTGCTCTCCACAAACCAAACTACATTCAAATATTCAGCAATTTTAACAGTTTTTTCCTAGATGACAAGTGTATCTAGCTTTTAATTTGTCCTGTCTGTCAACAGAACTAATTAAAAGCTGCACACATTTTGAATGTAGTTTGGTGTACGCAGAGCAGAAGCTGTTTGACGACAGATTTCCCCTCGAGCTCCGTCCTGCAGCTTGTTTTCTGTCCGGCTGCAAAGAGGAGCGAAAATCTTTAAATTCCTCAAGATTGAGTGTATGTTTGTCTTTTTTGGGAGAGTGAACACAATGCAGGAAACTCTGTCTTAAAAATACATGTGATGTGTGAAGTATTTTTCTGTGCTGACAGAAACAGAAAGAGTCTCATCAGCTCACATTTCTGCTCCGCGTCCACCAAACTACAGTCAAAATCTGAGCAGTTTTCCATGTTTTTCAAGACGATAACATTTATTTTGACAGAGTTATAAAATGAAAAGTTAAGTCACAAATATTTCACCTTGAATTGACTCCTGACGCAAAAAAAATCAAGAATTTGAAATCTCTCAACATGTTAAATTTGACTGTTCCACCTGACTGACACTACAAAATAAATAAATGTCCAGATTTTAATTAAAGAAACAAAAAGCTCATCAGCTCTTTCTTCAGCTCTGCCCACCAAACCACATTAGAAATGTGTGCAAATTTGCACACGTCGTCTCGACGACAACATCCAAGTGTGTGGAATGAAATGCGACCTGCGACATCACGAGCATCTCCTCGTCTCCACAGCAGCAAAGTCCAGACAAACTTCCCAAGACATTAAATTAGACTGAAGAGGTTCTGCTGAGCTCAGGGAGCCACAGTCACCAAACCTCCAGCATCCCAGTTTAACATTTCTACATCAAAGTTTTATCTGTTTGTCAGGACGATAACATCCTCTTATCTGGTTGGTTGACAGACATTTGATATAAGAAGTTAAAAAGACAAACATTTCACCCTGAGAATGTCTTCAGATGTTAAATTAGACTTACAGCACCGTCAGCAACAACCGTCATCACATCCTCATCAAACTTTCTCTGAAGACACAGAGCCAGAAAAATCCAACTTCTATAGAAAGAAACTCAAAAATCTCCTCAACTCCTGCTTCAGCTCTCCTTCCACCAAACTACATTCAGAATTCTAACAATTTATGTTTGTCAACAGAACATCCTCTTTCAGGTTTTTGTTCTGAGCTAACAGACGTGTGATGACAGAGCAGGATGGATTCTGTACCAAACATCTGCTGCAGCGTGAAAACTGATTTCTGAAAGTTTGACAAAACATCAGGTAGCTGCAGCAGCTCCTGCTTTTATTTTGGCGGGTTTTCAGGCCCCTGTGTCAACATCTGTTCAACATCAGCATGTTCCACACACACACACACACACACACACACACACACACACACACACCGAACATCAGCCAGCTCTG
>CAEMYA010000195.1:164141-176893 GCA_903131615.1 Diplodus sargus | reverse complement strand
GGCTCTGTTTACGCCCTCCTAACAACCTGTTTTCAATGAAATCACATGCATTTGATTCTCATTCTGCAGATTCATAACACATGTTGTTTTGACCGAATCCACTGAATTTGAATTATTAAAGTTTCCAAAGACACTAAATGTGTCAGCTCTAATTTGGAGGGAATGTGGAAAATGAGACGAGAGGACAAAACATGTTTTCTACACTGTGAATCAGCTGAGAGGTCGTTTAAAGTGGAACTGTTTCACTTCATTAGTCTCTGAGTTTGAGGCGAAGCCGGTGAGGCTGCGGCCAGAGGAGGAGGTGAGGAGATGGCGCCATCTTGGCTCCAAATATTGGAACTACATGAAGGAGTTACAGCACATTGAGCTCAGACAACCTGTAAACATCAGTCTACTGACAGATTTTAAATACTGAGTTCATGTTTGTGCGACATGCTTCATTCCTGGAACTGAATTCACAAAATTTTGTAAATGTTCGCGCAGGAGGAAACACAAAACCCTGAAGTTCACACGGATGAATCCCTACAAGATCGATTAAAGTTCAAAGTTGGAACCATTAAAGCAAAAAGGGGGAAATATGGGAACACAAGAAGCAGATGGAGGATGGAGAAATGGCGTTCTGAGAAGAATAAATCTTCTGTGTCGGAAAGGATTTGCCTGGAAAGTAAACAAGACAGATTTCTTTCCAAAGGCAGCGCTGGAAAAACAGTGAACTGTCGTCGCTGCAGGAGCTGAGGAGAAGGAAGCTGTTGTAAATCTGTGTTTCCTTGCTTTCAGTTACAGGAGTTATGGTGTGTACTGACACAAACCCGTGGGATGTTTCAAAGATGGAACTATTGGAGCAAAAAGGGAAAATGTGGAGAGAATTTGCCTGTAAAGTGTCTTTATTACAAATCTGAACTCTCAGTGAGCAGATGGAGTTTCCTGTTTGGACGACAGAAACAAGCTGATCTGCACAGGAGAAGAAAACAGACTCAAACTGTGCTGAAGTGAAGTTAGCGTTAAAAGGGATGTTTGTTTGTTTGTTTGGACATGTTTTAGATTTAACATGAACCAAATAAGACAAACAAACAAACAAACAAACACAAGAATCATTGGCTTTGTATTTCTTTATCTTCCACACATACAGTATAAACATATGGAGAAAACACAAAATGAAATGTTTTTTATTCTGTTTTTAATACTATTGTTTTAAATTGCTGGATCAATGAATAAATAAATAGGCTTTTTAAACAGTTTTGACATGATTTTCATTCAAATAAAATACTGCTTTTACTTTTTAATCTGTGGAATGTTTGGATCAATAAATAAATAAATAAATACATGAATGAACACTTGCAGTTTTGACACAGTTGTCATTAAAATAAAGTACTTCTTCATGTATTTATTTATCTTTAATAATTTCTTCTTCAATCAGTGGAATGTTTGGATCAATAAATTGATAAATACATAAATAAACAAATAAACAAATAAATAGACTTTTAAGTATTTATTTATTCCTCATTGTTTTTTTCTTTCAATTGGTGGAACGGCTTGATAAACAAGTAAATAAAAAAAGTAATAAATTAATAGTTAAATAGTTTTGATATGGTTGTCATTAAAATAAAGTACCATATTTATTAATTTATCTTAAATGTTTTTCGGTGGAATGTTTGGATCAATCAATAAATAAATACATGAATGAACACTTGCAGTTTTGTCACGGTTGACATTAAAATAAAGTACTTCTTCATGTTTTTATTTATTTTTAATTTCTTCTTCGATCGGTGGAATATTTGGATCAATAAATTGATAAATAAATAAATAAATAAATAAATAAATAAATAAACAGTTTTGGCCAGAAAGTTATGTATCTATTCATTTCTAATTGTTTGTTTTTTTTCTCAATCGGTGGAACGGCTGGATAAATAAATAAATAAATAAATAAATAAATAGCTTTGACACGGTTGTCATTCAAATAAAGTATCATATTTATTTATTTATTTATCTTAATGATGTTTTTTCGGTGGAATGTTTGGATCAATCAATCAATCAATCAATAAATAAACAAATAAATAATTTTCTTTCTTTTTTTTTAAACGAGGAACAGAAGGAATTCCGTGACGTCACATCCTGTTGGTGGTACGTGCCTCGGTCTGAGAGGAGGCGGAGGGTAAGACGTCTCACTCCGTGCCTGTTTCCCGCCGTCGTCAGCGCACGAGCTGTAAAAACAAACAAGAAGTAGGTTTTTACGACAGATACGTTCGCGTGGCTGTCGTGTGATTTTACGACACACGTTCACAGTATCCGGCTGCGTCACGTCTTTCTTCAGTCTGTTGTTTTTGCGACGTTTGAGGCATCCGCTCAGTCCGTCGCCCTGGTAACGGCTCCGCTCGCGCCGTCCTGCTCGCCGCTTCCCCGCTCCGGAGTGACTCCTCCTGCCGCGCGGAGACGAGCTGCGGCGGAGTCCGGGTACAAGGTGGGGCAGAGTGTCCTGGTCAACTCGGAGAAGTTCAGTGTGTGTCGGTGTGTGTCGCTGTGTGGCGGATTGTGGCGCGAGCGGCGGTGAAACACGTTAGCAGGTGAGTTGTCCGACATGTTTAAGCTAGCTTCGTGCTGTCCGCGCTGCGCTGTGACGCGTTTTCACGTTGTTTTCACTGAATCCCCCCCGAGGGACGTTATCTGCTGCCATCGAGCCTGCTGACTGACGCTCCCGGCAGCCAATAGGAACAGCCGCAGGGGAGTCGCGCTCCAATCATAGGCGGCTGTGGGGCGGGAGGCGGGAACAAGGAAGCGAGTCTGTGTAGCGTCTGTTCGGAGTTTAAGGCTGTCAGCTGGCTCACAGAGGAAGCTGTCCGTGTTGACAGCAGGGCGCTCAGTTCCTCTTTCAGCCCCGCAGCACACACTGCGTCCGGTTCTGTCCTGGTTCTGTCCTGGTTCTGTCCTGGTTCACAGCCTCCATTACTCAGGCTCAGCCCGGACAGGCTCAGCCCTGACAGCCGACATGTTGCTGGTTTCAGCCCGCATGTTGGAGCTGGTGTCCCTGCAGGCTGTGAGGTCACACACACCTCCTCCTTCACCTCCTCCTGCTCCCTGCACTCCAACCACAGCCTGTTATCACCTGACCGCTCTACAGAACACTCTACAGAACCGGGCCGGGCCTCAGCTCCTGGATAATCACTCTGCTGGAAGATAAATACCTGCTTATCTTTAAAAAGCACCCACAGCTGCTTATCTGAGCCTGAGCGCTGTGTGCACACTGTTGAATGTGCGATAGTTTCACAGTGTTAACCTCAGCAGAGACACAGTGTGCTCGACAGGCAGATATGATCTCTGGGAGGACAGAAAGCTTCCTGATCCTGGAGAATACACACACTTACAGTCAGAGGGTGTTAACAGAGAAACAACAACACAACAACACTTTTCTCCATCAGCAGAACCATGTGTGGGTCAGTAAACGGTGAAGGATGTCTTGTTCTGTCCTGACAGAGTTCAGTTTACTGTCAGGATGATTCGTTTCACCTCGTAAACTTTCAGGCTGCGGCGGCTGAAAGTGTTTAGTCACAGCTGACGGATCTGTAAATGTGTAAGAGTTAATAAAACCAGTGCAAAGACCGACAGGAAACCGTCAACACACTTTGACTCAGGTGCTGTTTTTCCTTTCCTTCTATTCCGGCTGGAGTCCAATTCTGAGAGGAAGTAAAGAAATATAAAAGTGTGGTAACATTAAAACATCATCACAGCGTCAGAAGCAGGTTTATAATCTTTATAATCTTTCAGAAGATGGATTGTGTCTGTGAACAACATCCCTCAGCAGCAGAAACCCCCAAACATTCTGTCTGGAGGGATATGAAACAGAAACTGTAACCAGATCCTGTTCAGCAGAATCCCAGTGTTTACTGTAAGTCTGACCCGACTTCATCTATACGTGACGTCAGCACAGCAGAGCTCAGCTTTAAGGAGCAGGAGGGGCAGAAGAAACCACCCGACCACTGAAGTCTCAGTTTCAGAGGAAGCTCAGTGACGAGGGAACGTCTCAGACCACGTTTACTTCTTCTACTGTCACCAGAACCTTCAGACGGTTGGACTCGACTGGACGGGTTTAAGATTCTATTGTTCTGGATCATTTTCAAGATAGATATTCATTATGAATCTGGGTCAGATTGTTTAATTCTGTCCCTTTCTCTTCTGCTCCCTTCTGGTCTCTGCTGGTCTCTTCTGGTCTCTTCTGGTCTCTGCTGGTCTCTTCTGGTCCCTGCTGCTCCCTGCTGGTCTCTTCTGGTCTCTGCTGGTCTCTTCTGGTCCCTGCAGGCCAGAGTCATGGCCTCCGGTAAGAACAAGAACCAGACGTCTCTGGTCCTCCACAAGGTGATCATGGTGGGCAGCGGTGGCGTGGGAAAGTCCGCCCTCACCCTCCAGTTCATGTATGACGAGGTAAGCCTTCAGCACTACATCTCCCATGATCCCTCGCTGCGTCTGTTCCCAGTCGCATGATGGTTTCTCTGCTCCCAGTTCGTGGAGGACTACGAGCCCACCAAGGCGGACAGCTACCGGAAGAAGGTGGTCCTGGACGGTGAGGACGTGCAGATCGACATCCTGGACACGGCGGGGCAGGAGGACTACGCCGCCATCAGAGACAACTACTTCCGCAGCGGCGAGGGGTTCCTGCTGGTGTTCTCCATCACGGAGCACGAGTCCTTCACCGCCACGTCCGAGTTCAGGTTCCTGGCTTTATTTCTCGTTGCTCAGTGGTTCTGGTGATGAGACCGGTGAGATCGGACCTGTCATTTCTAAGTGCTGAATGTGTTGTGTGTCAGGGAGCAGATCCTGAGGGTGAAGGAGGAGGAGGCCATCCCTCTGCTGCTGGTGGGCAACAAGTCCGACCTGGAGGAGCGGCGGCAGGTCTCTGCCGACGACGCCACGGCCAAGGCCGGCGAGTGGGGGGTCCAGTACGTGGAGACGTCGGCCAAGACGAGGGCCAACGTGGACAAGGTACGAAAACAACCACGACACGACGTTCAGCAGGAGAACGTCTGGGTTCAAACCAGAGGAACCCAAAGAACATTTTTATAAACGTCATGACAACATGACACTCATGTTCTCCACATCCAGAAGGTCTTTTACAAACTCATCATCTGAGTCTCATCCAGTCACTCTGTGATGGAAACATTTTAAAAGACGTGTTTCAGATTTGCTCGACAGTCCGATAGAACCAGCTGATTGAAATGTTCCACGTTTTCTGTTTTTATTAGTTTTTTCTTTTAGAATCACCGTCTCAGTAAAATCAGACGTGTGGTTCATACGCAGCTGATCTCCACCTGTGTTCTGTCTCTCAGGTGTTCTTCGACCTCATGCGGGAGGTCCGCAAGAAGAAGATGGCCGAGAGCATAGGCAGAAACGGGCCGAGCGGCAAGAAGAAGAAAAAGCGCTGCTGCATACTTTAACCTCGCCGTCACGGTCGACGTGACAACGTGCCAAAACCAAACGGCGGTCGGACGGACTGATGGACTCGGGCAGCGGCTTCAGACCAGAACCTGCCTGACGACTGCACAGCTGCGCTACAAACACTTCATCAGATGAGGAGCTCGTACTCTTTTCCTCAGCTGCACATTTATTTGGGCATTTATCGTTAAACATTTATCGTTAAACCTGAAAGTGTGTTTTTTTTTTCCTCCAAGTGTATAAAATGTAAGAGTCGACGTGTTCGAGGTCGAATCTACCAGAAAGTCTCACTTCCATTATTATTATTGTGTTTGTCTGGTGACCTTGGTTCTGTCCTGGTTCTGCTTCCTCTTTATGTGCTCATTGTGTGGACTCCAAATACTGAATGTGGCCAAAAGTATGTGGACGTCTCGCCTGTATTCGACAGTTGCAGCTCGAGCAGCATTAACGTGTCGTTCGTTCTGCCACATGTTGAACCTGCAGCAGGGATTTGATCCTGTGCAGACTCAGAACATCATCCAGGTCCAACAGGGATGATGGCGATCAGGTCTGGTCCAGAGTCGGGGTTCAGGTTCCTCCACACGCCTTTTCTTTATAGAGCTGAATTAGTTAATAGACTCTAGCTAGCTAGCAAACGCCCCCTGGTGCAGTTCTGTATGGACGGCAGATGCTAACAGAGAAGCTAATTCTCTGATTTATGTGCATGAAGCTTTATCGAGACTAAAACAGGACGTATGATGCATGAGGAACTCAACACAGCTAGCATGCTACCAGTGTTAGCTCAGTAGACTTTCCTCTGTATGAATACAACTGTATCACATTCATAAGCTAACTCCCCGTTAATCAGCTAAATCTGCTGGAGTTGACAATTACAGCGATCATTTTGGTAAAAAGAGGGGAGTGTATTTGGTCAATTTTGCTAACATGGCGTCCACATGCTTTCGGCCACACACTCCACATGTTTTTGTGTCTTTTCATTGTTGTGAATGTTTCGACAATCTTGATTTATCTTCACGTGTGAATCAGACGACATCATGTCCAGAAGCTCCAGGGAGGATTTTTGTGCCTTAAATCGTCGTTTCCTCGAAAAGAAACGCGTTTGTGACCTAAAAATACCAGAAAGTGTGTAAAATTTCTGCGCTCGTCCGTGTTCCTCCTCGTTGTGTTGACTCACATTCCGACATGCAGTATCACACTTCCACACACTCCTTTTGTACGACGCCTTCACTCTTCACCTCCCCGACAACACGAGTATAATTTATAATCCCAGCCTGTTTAAATCAGCTCTGTCCTCGCAGACACACTCACATCCTTTCATAATAAAAGTCAGACTGATCACTGATCACCTGTCGTCTGTTCTTTCTTCATTAGAACGACTCAAACACTGAAGAGGGACCGATATTAAATCAATCAGAGGAAGAAATGACGAGCTGTCAATTAACTGGTGCAAAATTAACAATCATTTATAAGAAGGTTTATTTAAAGACATGTAATCTGGAAAATAGAGACAACATTAAGGTTTATTTAGTGTGTTTTTTTAATGGAATACGTGCAAAATGATTAAATTCATCTACATTATGTTTCTGAATATAAGATAAGAAATATTTACTTTGAAATAAAATCACTTTTTCCACAGAAAGTTTAACAAATGACACGATTCTGTTCATGAACAGAGAAAAATAAGTTATATTACAGAATTATTAATATTTAGGAATCTGTTTTAAAATAAAATATAGTCGTTACAGTTGAGACATTAACATTCATTAGATACATTATTAAGAATATGATATCAGCTCCTGTGTGACTTTAAAGGAAACACTTTTGTATAATAATGTTTGAGAGCTCGATTTATATCTGTGATTAATAATAAAGATATTTATTCCAACGAGCCTCGAGCAACAACACTTTATATTGAGATGAAAACATTAGCGAGCAGTCACAGTCACAGTCTCAGTTCAGACAGCAGGTGGCGCCTCCTGTTAACTGACTGAGGTCACGTTAGTTCATCAGAGTGAACAAATGTGTTCAACACACAAAACAAACATTTGTCTCTTTTTCAGTCTGACGCTCGTTAAACTGCAGATTTATGAATAAAGATCATATTTATGAGGTGAGCTGTTCGTCACACCTGCTGATTGAGTCTTTACAGTTTATTTACATTAAACTTCCTGCTTCATAAGACAGGTTTGACCTGCACCTCCTCGTGCTCCTCGTCCTCCTTCCTGTGGTGAACTTTGCTCCAGATGTTTTGTTTCTGATTGTTTCCTGATATTTGATCCATCGAGCTTCACAGACTGAACTGATCTGGTGTCAGATCATAAACAGATAAAACAATAAACTTTATTATCACCATAACGTCACTCAGTGAGCTGCTGCTGCTGCTAACTCTGTTTATTTATGACAACAAGTGTGAAATATTAATAATGATGATGAATAAATAAAGGAGTCAGCAAACAAAACTCAACAAAACAACAAAAAACATACAAATTAATCATCAAATTTAAACAAATTAAACATACATAAAAACAGAAAATTGCGACGTTTATTAAAGTTTAATAAAATGAGAATTTAAAAGAATTCACATTTAAATTCAGCTGAACAAACAACACACATTAATACAATATATTTAAAATAGAGATTAAATTTAAAAAAATCCTTCAAAAGAAGCTTAAAGGTGAAAAATATAAATAAGAAAATAGCACAAGTGAAGTCAAACTGCCTGCTGAGCGCACAGACAGTCCAAGAGCTCAGGATGAAGAGGATGGTCCAGGTCCAGGTCCAGGTCCAGGTCCAGGTCCAGTCCAGGTCCAGTCCAGGTCCAGGTCCAGTCCAGGTCCAGGTGAGTAAGCTTAAAGGTAAAGCTAGTGTCCAGTGTGTGTTTCTTGTTCTTGTCAGACTTTTCTTCTGTCTGGCTGAATGTTACAACCCTTCTCCCTCACCAGGTCCATGTAGAGGTCAGAGGTCAGCGGTTCGGTCCGGCCCGATCACCACTCCTCTGCTGTTCTTGTGTTCCAGCGGACGTGCAGAGATGTTCCTGCTGTGTCCAACAGGCCCGAGCTCGTCCTAATTACCAGTGTCAGTATAGAGTGAGCTCAGGCCTGTAAGCCTCTTACAGTAATACACCTGCTGCTGAGCCGACACCAGGGCTGCCCCGCGGGGCGCCGACCCACACTCTCAGACCCGCCGCAGCTCCCAGACCTGCTCTACAGCCCACATGGTTCTGTGACCTCCGGAGATGCTGGGCGGAGATCTGGTGGCGGTGTGGGAGGTGGCGCTGAGCGATGGCGTTTACAGGATCGAGTTCGCTCACGGCACCACCACCGGGAAACGGGTCGTCTATGTGAACGGACAGGTGAGAGCTGGGAGTCCAGATCAGAGGTTCACAGCTGAGGGGTTAGACTGAGGGCTTCTGGTTCTGAACCAGAGGACTCCAATTACATACTTACTTTACTTACCAGATCCTGATGCAGACTGGTGATGTGCTGTA
Source organism: Diplodus sargus (assembly GCA_903131615.1). Taxonomy (NCBI): domain Eukaryota; kingdom Metazoa; phylum Chordata; class Actinopteri; order Spariformes; family Sparidae; genus Diplodus; species Diplodus sargus. The sequence goes on along the minus strand of CAEMYA010000195.1, from coordinate 167,985 downwards.
GCCAAAATAGGAGCTAAAAGAGGCTGAAAAGCTCAGTAGAACCTGGTGATGGTTTTAACAATGTGAGCAGCAACTTCCTGGAGTCCAATCTGATTCTGGCAGAGACGCAGTCGCTCAAACAGCTCCAGCTAAACATCCAGGTGTAGTTTTACTCCTCTGGATTAACGACTGAAGAGCTTGAAGCTGATTGGAGGTCTTTACTTCAGGTTTGCTGATCAATGAATGAGAACACGTCCAGCAGCAGGTGTTGTTTCCTCCACAGGAAGTCGTCAGGAAAGACTGGATGTTCAAGCTGGTTGGAAAGGAAACCTTCACGGTGGGAAGCTCCGACACCAAAGCCACCATCGTCATCGAGGCCATCAGCGGCTTCGCCTACGAGTACACGCTGCAGATCGGCGGGAAGAGCCTGCAGAAGTTCATCGACAACCGGGCGCAGACCACCAAAACCTGGCTGCTGAAAGTGGACGGACAGGACTACAGAGTCGTCCTCGGTGAGTCACGACTGATGCTCGCTGTGTGGTTGTGTAACGGCAGTCGGTGAACACTTAAAACACAGAAGCTTAATCTGCTCAGGTTGAGGTCAGCCAGTTATTTTAGGAAGCAGTGACTCGCAGCATCAACCTGGTTGGATAACAGACACCAAACCTGAGCTGGTACTGTACATCAGCAGATGTAGAAACAGGTTCAGTTCATGAGAATAAACTCTGCTTCTTCTGTCTGACAGAGAAGGACACCATGGATGTTTGGTGCAACGGGCAGAAAATGGACACGATGGTGAGAATCACTCTACAAAATGTAGCTTTATTCATGATTTTCAGGCATTATCTCTTTCATATTCCACAAAACTGAAGTAGCAGGGAACTAAATAAAAAATACTGAAAAGAAAATACTTCAAACGACATTTAAACTCTGCTGAATTAGCTGTTAGCACTTCCTGTTAGCAGTGAACTCATACATGTCCAGACAACTACCATTGGATCACTGTGATACTGAAGAAAAGTTAAAAACGTGACTTTTCTAAGGCAAGTTCTGCACATGTAAGGAGAGTCTTTATTCTTTATTGATTATGGAATGTATTGATAAAGTTTTTTATAATAATATTTTAGCCATTTATAAATTAATCATGAAACTAATTGTTAGATGCAGCCACCCTGTTAGCGCTCTGCTACTACATGCTAACTGTCTAAAAATTTCATCAGATAATCTAGATTCAAAATTAGCCAAATTAGCTGTTAGCACTTCCTGTTTGCAGTGTGCCCATGTATGTACAGACAACTGTCACTGGATCACTGTGAGGCTGAAGAAAACTAAAAACGTGGTGTTTCTAAGGGAAGTTCTGCACATGAGAGGTGTGTGTGTTTTTGAGGATTTTTAAGCAGATGTATGAACGAGTATTGCTGATAGATATTAGAATGAAATGCTGTGTATTCTTGGAAAGTGTCAGTCACCATGAATATAATATATTACATGCTGACGGAAGGTTATGATAATGATTAAACCAAGACGCTCCTCACATGTGCAGAACTTGCCTTAGAAACATCATGTTTTTAAGTTTTCTTTAGTATCACAGTGATATCTTATTTTGAAAAGACTCTTCTGTCCTCATAGAGGATGAGATTTTATTGTGAAAGTTATGTAACACAGTAGCTCTGGCTCCAACAACAGGTGTCCATGTTCTGACTACCAGCTCTGTAATTTAGCTTTATGTGGGCTGAGTTACATAATTTTCACAATAAAATCTCATCCTCCATGAAGACAGGTGTTTCTCTCCTCTGAAGAGTCTTTTCAAAATAAGATGTAAAGAATTCAAAGGAGACAAGTCAAATCTGTGTTGGCAGTGAAGATCAGTTTGTGAATCATGTTTGTAGAAGATATAAACATTCATATTTTCCTCATAAATTACGTGACGGGATCCTAAATGTTTGTTCCTGTGTGTTTCCTGTCGGCAGGGAGAGTTCGTGGACGACGGCACCGAGACAAACTTCACGGTCGGGGAACACGAGTGCTGCATCAAGGCGACGAGCAGTGGGAAGAAGAAGAACGGCATTGTGCACTATTTACTGCTGGACGGAGAACAAATACCAGCTTCAACACATTAGTGCAGAGCTGAGCTGCCAAAGACTCTCTGAAGGAGCCGTTTACATCTGCTGGAGGAGCTTTATTTTGAAGGATTCGTTTGTTTTGGTTTCAAATTTAGAAGACAATTGTGTAGAAATATGAAATAAACACAGAAATCACAAGTATTGTCTCTCTTTATGCTCCACTGGGTTTATTTAGTTATCAAGATGTCCATTTTGCAACTTTATTTTGAAGAGGCCCCTTAATTAATTCACTTCCGTTGTCAAAATCATGAATTCACAGGCAGAAATCAGAGAAATCAGCTGATTTTAAAAATCTTTTTTGCGCACCGTCCACGCAGTGAGTATCTTCCTGAATGCCGCTGCGTCAAGCACGCGGCGGTTGGCGCGAGAAGGACCGGAACAAGAAAAGTTTGAAGTTCAAATTAAAAGCATAACGTATGTTGCGATTTAAAATAAATAAAATATATATAGAACACTAGTCTGCTATTAGACCTTTGAGATAATCGGACTAACATGTATGTATGTATATATTTTGGGTGAATGTAAGAAATGTTTTACATGTGTATATTAAATAATAGTATATTAAAACGAGTATAATGAAAAGTAATCAAAGATGACAAGGTAAAAAACGAGATATAACCGGGCTTTTAGACTAATATTAGTATTTAGCAGGTTTTTCTAGATTTATTTTCCCATTTTCTTAAAATGTTTATGTTTAAAAAATCATGAAAAATATTATTTTATTACTTCTTCTTCCATAATGTTAATCCTGTGTCTAGACTGGGGTTGCTTGGATGAAATAAACTTGAAATATACGTTGGTAATAATGTTTAACACTAATATGGTCCAGTTCAAAACTGTAGATAAACAAAGTCGTAGAAAATTGGTAATAATTGAGTAAAATACAAATACCTCAAAACTGTACTGAAGTAAATGTACTCAGGGTTCGTTACAGTATGTACATGTTCGTGTCTGCTGTCCAGCTGTGAGCCCAGACTGATCAGGCTCAGTTATAATCAGGATCAGCCTTGAAACATACGAGTTTTATTCTGAATACCCACCCTGTGAAGATCACATTATAACTACATTCTTATTTAAAATGTGTTTAATTATTATTTTCACTGAAGTGGAAAACTTACATTCATTTATTTTCAGATGATGACAAAATAATCCTGCACATTTAAGCAACATAGTGGGATTTTAGTTTTTGTAATTTAGAGTTTTATATTTCATATTTTCTTTGTTTTTTTGTTTAGAATTTTTATTTTGGGGGATTTTTTTCAAAATATACTTAGAATATCAGTTTTTGTAGGGAAGAAGAAAAAGAAAAACACTGGTCTTATTTTGAAAGTCCATACCGGAACCCGTCGCGTTGTGCGCGCGCGCTTGACCCGCGGGAGGACCCACACTGACGCGAGTGACGTCCCCGGCCGGGATACTGAGGCTCCGGTCTGCACGGGATGGACCTCACGGCTCTGGAAGGGGGATCGGCTGAGTGTTGGTGCGCCGTGTGCGGGACTCACCTGTGAGAACGTGTCGCTGAAGCGCCGGGAGGAGCTCCGCTGGACTGCCGCGGCCCGGCTCGGATTGTGGACGGTGTTGTGCTGCAGCTGGTCCCGGACTGGAGACAAAACAACGGACGGAGGGACGGACGGGAACATCCTAACTCCCCACCACGAACTGTGTATCGGGCTGCCTCTCTGCCACCAGCCGCCGCTTCGCTTTATGTGGTAAAATGGCTGCTGGCTGCTCCGCGGACCTCT
>CAEMYA010000195.1:101421-113895 GCA_903131615.1 Diplodus sargus | reverse complement strand
TTTCCTTGTTACTGTCAGCTGAGGTGCAGCTCGTGTTGTTGACCCGGCGGGTCGAGAGCGCCACATGTTCAACGATCAGAGTCACAACGACTCTGTTGCTAGGCAACTGACAACCGAAATAGATGCTGACCAGTAGAGGACAACAAAGACGAGACTTGTTGGATTTTAGAAGCCCATCTTGAGGTTCTGGTGGTTATTAAAGAGGTTTTAGAGGTCCATCGTGTTTGATTCGTGTGAAGATGTTCAGAGCATCGGGATGTTTTCACTCTCGACATCGCTGCACCTGAACGCACCACCTGTTCAGAGCGTTTGATTGACAGCTGTGTCTTCTCTCCCTCCGTCTCTTACAGATGCGTTCGTGAACAGTCAGGAGTGGACGCTGAGTCGATCGGTACCAGAACTGAAAGTGGTGAGTTTAAAAGTCCTGATCAAAAAAATGAAGAAGCAGACATTTTTAAGTTACCCCAAACATTTGAAAGGAAAAAACACTGACTGATCCCTCCCCTCTCTCCCAGGGCATTGTGGGTAACCTGGCCAGTGGTAAGTCGGCACTGGTCCACAGGTACCTGACGGGAACGTACGTGCAGGAGGAGTCACCTGAAGGTAAGAACACCTGGTCTCTGTCTCTGCCTGATCCTCTTCCTCCTCTCTCCAGGATTAGAGCCATGAAATAAATAAATAAATAAATAAATAAATAAATAAATAAAAGATAAGTAGATTAAATTCTCTCAAAAAAAAGAAACGAGGAGAAAATAATAAACTGGATCCGGATTAAAAACCCCGGCAGGCAAAATAAGAAGTTAACGACATCGTCTACGGCACGCTACGCCGCCCTGCTCTCCGGTCGACTCCGCTCATCCCGAGCCTGTTTCTGTTCTTCCTCTGGACTCGTCCGTCTGCTCTGAATCACCAGATCGGACCATCAGAGCAGAAGTGAAGACAGCTGAGAGTCACGCAGACGCGTGTGAGGGTTTACACTCGTCCCGTCCTCTGAACATGTGAAGCTGGAGGTTCCTGCTTCCATTAAAACTACATTAGGCATCTTTTTTTTCTCGTTCACAGCTGAAATCTGATTTAAAAGAACTGCAATAAACTGGAATTATCTTTAAAAAAAACCCATAATATTCTCCCACAGTAACAAATGAAGCCGCTGCAGTCAGAAGCTGAGATGAAACTTTAATGCTGGTTGTTCTCCGTCCTCCTCCACAGCTCCTGAATGTTTCATCTCCTCCTTTGTGGACAAATAAAAAGCTAACTGTGGTTTCCTGCAGAGCCCCGCGGAGACGGCCATATTCCTCATCCAATATTAAAGCTGCTGGGCTGCCAGCTCCCCCACACGCTGTACAGTAACGCTGCCTCCTCAGGCGAAGACCCACTTCTGCTAAACCCAGAGTCACTTTAATATTTCACTGCTGGAGCTTCTGAGTCTCCGAGGAAGCTTCCTCACATCAGACCGCAGAGAGCGAAACTGCTCCTGCTGAAGACGTCAACGTCAGATCAGTCTTCTGTCAAAGATCTCAACCAGAACAGGATCAAGGCTTTTATTGTGAAAGGGTTCATTACTCCTTCTTGCAAGACGCTCAAAGATTTAGACTTTTATTTTGACAGTCTTTGAAAGTCTGAAGATGACGTTTTAATTTCTTATTTTTAAAACTGTGTATTTATTTTGTAATGTATTAAATTAAATATATATAGTTCCATGTCTTTGACAGTTGGCTAACTTCTCTTGCTGTGACGTAAGCTAACCCGTAAGCTAACCTATAAGCTAACCCGTTAGCTAACCCGTTACCGTGACAAACTCTGGTTCTGGTTCAGTGATGCTGCACCAGAATAAGATGGATACTGACGTCACGAAGCTTTTAACAGCTTTCATTTGTGACCATTTAAGAAAATACCTGCTGTTATTTCAGAATGTACCGTGTCTTCTCCAGACTTTTCTCCAGAACCTGCTGGTTACACGGTTCTGTCTCGGCTCTGACAGATGAATTTACCCCCTCGCTGCTGAGCTGCAGCTAATTAACCCCTCTCGACCTCGCTGTGTGTTTAAACCCTTGAAAACCATCAAACGTTGTTTGGGATGAAAACGTCGCTGGCTTTGTCATGTGGGGACCCACCCGGCACCGGCCCACAAACCAATTTTAGCTTCGGGTCCCTCGCTGGAGAAAGTAGGCCTGGACGTTCAGAGCAGAGCGACTGAGTGCAGTCTGAGGTCAGTATCAGACCAGAGAGACGAGAGATTGTTTTATTAATGTGTCAGAAGGGGAGTTTATCTGCAGCATGAAGCGGTTCTGTCAGCGGGGAAAACTCCCAGAAGGGTTCTGGTTCCGGGGAATCCCCCAGAGCGGACCGTCCCTGAGGTGTTCGTACAGAAAAATGAGAAAACCTTCTCCAGCAGTGACGTACCTCTTCTTAAAATGCCCTCTGTGGCCGAGCAGCTCCGGCCTCCTCCGCCAAATGCCCGACGGTCTGTTTCCAGCGCTCAAGCCCTAATTACACCGCGGCGCTGCCAAGAGCAACACGACACGGCGTTTCATGCCGCTCCACATACCGTATCTGAGCCAGCCCCGAACAACAGCCCCCCAGACCTTTGATCTAATCACTGGGCACCGCCGCCCAGCAAGAAAACAGCTTCAGCTCCACTTCACCGACAAAACACTTTGATTTTGTTGCATAACCGCCGAGATATAAAAGCAGCAGAGGACGGGGAAGCTGATGTGTTGTTTTGAAATTCCTGCAATCTAAAAATACCCGTCAGCCCGGATTCCCATGGCGATTGATTGGGAGCGGAGTTGGTGGCTTGCGAGCGGCCAAGCGACCGCAGCGCCACAAACCAGAACTATTCTGAGGCTGCAGACTGGAGCCTCGCTGCAGACGACTCGCAGCAGCTCCAGTTAACGAGCAGAAACAGGCTGCAGGCTGTTTCCTGCAGCTCAGCTGTCAGCCTCATGGTCCGGACCGGAGCGAGCAGCACAGCAACCCGCTCTGAATGTTCAGTCCAAACTGGGCTGTAGAATCTGGTCCTTGTGCTGCATTCAAGGTCACTCAGCAGCGCAGGTTCTCTCACTTTAAACTCTGAAAGAGAACAATAAGCAGGAATGGAACCAAAGTCCAAAATGTCAAGCAGCAGATCATAGTGACTGAAAACAGAACCGGACCAACACATCGATCAGCTGTTGTTAACCTGAGTATCAGTGTATGTGTTGTCCGATAGGAAACCTCTTTATTTAAAGACTACTAATTTATGGTTGAATTCCTTTTTAAACGATACGTTTTATTGTTAAACCATAAAGTTTCAGCTTTGATTCAAACGAGGCACGAAACTGCAAATCACTGTATCATCGAGACAACCGTCAAAATATTCTGAAGACTAAAACTGAAGTAAAACACACTCAATCAGTGTTCGTGTCTTCAGCCTCGTCAGCAGCTGATCCAGAATCCACCAGGAGACCGATAAACCGTCCGTCAGCATGTAGACCGCTTTTCAGGTCTCTCCTGTGAGTCGGTCTCATCTCGTCATGTTTATTATCTCGATCATTTCTTGTCACATCCCGTCTTCAAACATCAGATGACGAGTGTCCTTAAAAGCACCGACAGTAAGAGGCAACAAGACGCAGTAAGAAAAGCATCTCAAACTGTTTTGATCCAGAACCTGAAGATATTCAATTTACCGTCCTCAGGACGAAGAAATAGCATCAAATATTCACAACTTAATCTGGAAGTAGGAGATGTTTTAAAGCAGTTCTGCTGGAGATTCCACTAAATAATCATTTCCACAAAGGTCAGAGTGTCCTTGAACGCAGCGACAGCAGGATGTGACATCACAGTAAACAACAGCGTGCGCTGATAGATCGTGTGTCTGTAACTTCTCCACTCTGTGGTCAGCAGGAGTCTAAAGATCTCTCGTTGGGTTTCTGATTTATAAGAATCCTCCTGAAAGACCCGAGAACTGCAGCCGGGCTCAGCAGCAGATGGGATCCATTAGAACAGAGAGCACTGACGCTGCCAGACTCCATTCAGAGCTCCTATTGTTTTATAAAAACCCACTGACACACTTTCATGGAGACATATGAGGAGTAAAAATGTAACACAGACGTCGTTCGGACTCTTTTGTTGTGTTTCCTCTTGGAGCTTTTTACGGAGCGTGACGTGAGGAAGCAGCTCCAGAACAAACATCCATCACATCTGCAACAACGTCAACAAGGCCGTGGAAACTAAAACGATATTTATGTTGCATGAAATGGACCCACCAACAGAAGGAAACGGATCCAAACAGGATGTGGGTCTGGACCCGGTCCAGTCTGGATCTGCGGGTCTTCGCAGTAAACAGATTGTTGTTATCGGTGCTGACTCGCCACCTCTCTGATGGAGGTTTGGGTCGATTGTTTAAAGAAACCAACGCCGCTAATCAGCTGGAAAGAAGAAACGAAGCGTCGTCTCGTCACGTTCATCTGAAAGTTAGATAACTTCAGTAATCACAGGAGTCGGTCGCTACATTTACAGACTTTATGACCGCACGGTCGATCAATAAGAAGAAAAATAGATGAAATAAAACCTGTTAAATGACCCGTGGACACAAACAGAACCAGAACTCCTGAATGAATTAAAGTAAAACCTTTATTTTCTGTTTTTGTGTCAGAAACATGTTTGAGTGACACTTTAAAGAAGCTGCCGTGTGTTTAACGTAGCGGTGACTGCGGCGCTGACCCGGTCCAGCCAGCTCCTCCTCGTGTTCTGATGTTTCTGTGCTGACCTGCAGATGAAACTCTGTCTCTCCTTCTTCTCTCTCCGTCTGCTGCTCGTCCTCCTCTCTTCTGTCTGCTGCATCTGTTTGACGTTTGGTTCTGTTGGACTGTCTCTGCCGGGCTCTCTGGGTCGGTGCTGGTTTTGACTGTGCATGTATTAACTGTGGCTGCATCTTTGATGTTCTTTTGTTTTTTGCTTTGTGTTTCCTCTCTTTCTTCTTTCCGGGCTGCTCTTGTAAACTAGCTGACGTGGATGCAGGTAACTATCTTCTCGCTCTTCTTCTTCTTCTTCTTCTCTCCATCGATCCATCCTGTTACTTTCTGACAGCAGCTTGTTGAGAACAGCTCCGGTTCAGCGTTCAGCGCCAGACAACACCAGTGACGTCTGGTGGCAGCTGGTGAAGTCTGGACTTGAATTAGTAAAACTAAAGGAGTCGTGTGAACTGGTTTGGGTTCAGTGACGAACGTTCTGGTGTTAAGTTCATAGATTCGTAGCTGAATTACGTCAGTAAGTTAAATTTACTCACCTGACTTCCTCCTTTGCTGCTGTAATAACGTCTGCAGCCACTAGAGGTCGCTGCCTAACAATACACGTAAATGTACGACATATATTTAGATCTGTAGATTTTGGAAAACAGAAACAGATCACAGATCAGCTCGGACTGCATCACCAAACAAACCGTCAGACCCGTCCAATGACAATGACCCCCCAAAAAAACCTTCTTGTTTCTGCAGCCCTGAGTTCTGTCTGTCAGGCTCGGTCCAGATTTAACGCACCAGAACTGAAAGTGTCCCGTCTGAAGAATCTGCTGAGTCAGCGCTGAACCCGGAGCTGGACTCAACCTGTAGCTCCGCCCCCTCTGATCCTCTGATCTCAGCACTGTTTCAATCATTCTTTCAAACTTCATCCCTCGTCTTGTTCTGCAGCTGTGTGTATGTAAACACAACACAACACACACACACACACATACACACACACACACACTCACACACACACACTGTATATGAATGAATATAAATACACTCTGCTGACTCGGCGTTCACGCCGCCATCTGCTCTCCTGCAGCGACCAACATGGCGTCTGCTCGCAGGAAGCTGCAGCTCTCACTTCCTCCTCTAAAATTACTCTGGACATATGTTCTGTGACTCGAGACCGAGATCCAGTGAGACTGTAACGCTGATGTAACCGATCATTAATGAATCTCTTGCTGTTTCTAAACTAGTAATAAAGGATTTATAACCATTAAAGGACAAACTTTTTGCAGCTGGATATTGATCGATAACGACTGAGACTCCAACACACGATACGTAACATCTCATCCAAAGAAAATCAGGGATGACGACACCGAGGAGTTAATGATTAATGATCAATCGATTTAAAATGTCTAAATCTGCAATCAGAGTGTGTGTGTGTGTGTGTGTGTGTGTGTGTTGATGCTTGGTCAATAGTGACGATGCTGCAAAATTGTATTTTGCATTGCGGGTGTGTGTATCCTCCTCCTCTGATTGGCTGAACATCCTGCCACAAAGTGTGTGTGTGTGTGTGTGTGTGTGTGTGTGTGTGTGTGTGTGTGTGTGTGTGTGTGTGTGTGTCCTCTATCATTACCGAGCCGTGTAGTAAAGCCGGTCGTTGAGCTGCAGCTCCGCTCGCTGTTCTCAGATCAGCTGATCCTCACGAGAACCCTAAAATAGCGTCTGGACTCTCACTGGGCTTTTTTAGTGCCGTCGACTTCCTGTAAGTCCTGCATGTGTTCCCACACCGACCCGAACAGAACACAACACCCCGCTGCAGTCCAGAGTTTCAGACTTAAAGGACGAGTACGCCTCAGAATGAGTCTTCATCAGGCCAAACAGGCGGTACGACGTCACTTCTGTGTGACGTGCAACAGAAACAAAATGTACAAAACATGTTGAACGACTTCAGCTTCATCAATACCTCATTTATCAATATCACAGTCAATATTCCTGCTGATAAGATCGACTCGGTCACAGAGCAGCATCAGATCACAGGTTACGTCACCTACGTCACTCCGGGTTCTCTGAAGTAGACAGACAGGACCAAGATGACATACAGTCGACGACCTGATTTATTGATTATTTGGAAATGAAAACCATCTGATGCAGCTTTAAAAACAAGGAAGTGAACACAGAGAGGCTCAGCAACAAACAAACAGAACACAGAGTCCGAGAGGTGGAAGCTCGAGTCCAGATCCCCTCCAGCCCTGAATTTAAAATGTATAAATGAGTCGTGGGAACGAAACGCGACTTCGCGCGCTGACCTCAAAATGTTCCACTTCAGATCCTCTCAGGGGAACAAACGGCCTCTGCAGACAGCACCAGAACTTCCTGCGTCCACTGTTCAGACCCCAGAAGTTTGGACTCATCTAGAAAAGGTTTCTAAATGAACAGAAAGTAAAATCAAAGTAATGACAAGGTGAGAAATAAGAGAGAGATCCATAAATATATTGATCGTTTCAGAGGAAAGTTCTGTTTTCTGACCCGTTTGAGGCTAGAACCAAGTGTTGGTGTGTCTGAGTGTGTGTGTGCCTCCATGTTGTGCCGTAGTGTTTGTTCTAGTCGTACTCATGGTAGATATTCACCCTCATCTTTCACCCAATCAGTCACGTGATCAGTCAGGGCTGGTGGTGATGTCACTGATCAGCTCCGCCTCCCCGTAGCGTCTGTAGACGGTTAGACGCTCGTCTGCCGGCGCCGCCGCTCTGACGCTGCTGTTGTTTCCTGCAGGCGGGCGCTTTAAGAAGGAGATCGTGGTGGACGGTCAGAGTCACCTGCTGCTCATCAGAGATGAAGGAGGCCCCCCGGAGGCTCAGGTGAGTACTGCACCTGTAGGGACCTCTTAGGAGAGACGGGACTTTCAGCTTCATAAACCGACTCCAGGCTTCAACTGTGACCACAGAACTCACTCAGATCACCTGCTGGTGTTCCAGAATCCAACAGATTCTTGTTAAAGGTTGAAGGTCAGAGTGACACTTTACAGTGTTTACAGCCACACAGGAAGTCTGCAGACAAGAAGACATTTAGATTTATAAGAACGAAGACAAACTGGACACGTCAGAATGCTTGAAGGTCTGTAGATGATCAAACTCAGCAGTAATATGATCTGATAGAAATGATCCAGATGCTTTAGGATCATTATTTATATTTATCTCTTTGTGGGAGTCTGTTGAAGCATTAATGGACTAAACACAGAACAAATATCTGAACCTTTCCCTTCAGATTCTGCTGAAGGTTGATGATCTGATCAGAACTCAGAAGTCCTGACGAGGCAGCTGCTGCTGTTTCACCGTGAGACCTGATGAAAAGGTGTAAAGGTTGTAGATTGAGGAGTGATTTGGGTTAAATGTCTCTAACGGACTTGTTGTTGTTGTTCGTCAGCGTCTCGACTCTCAACAATGAGACGACGTTGACTTCCTGTTTATATAAACAGACATGAGATGAAGAAGAATTTAAAAAGTGTTTCTGAGTTGAATCCTCTTCAGTTTCTGGTAGAAGTCAGAGCTTCTGTGTGCGTGACAGCAGAGGATCCGTCTCAGATGAAACTGGGTCAGAGTTTAGTGATTCTGGAGTGTCCGACCTGCAGACTGACCAAATGTAGTTTTAATGTGAGCGAGTCTAGACAGAAACCTCGACGACTGCTGAATAATTCACCTGTTTCCTCTCTGCCTCCCCCGCTGTCTCCCCTCCTCTCCCCCAGTGTCTCCCCTCCTCTCCCCCAGTGTCTCCCCTCCTCTCCCCCGTCCCTGAAGTCCTCTCGCTCACGTTCAGCTGATGTGCGTGTCGATAAAGTTCTGTTTGAATGTGTGTGTGTGTGTGTGTGTGTGTGTGTGTGTGTGCAGTTTGCGTTGTGGGTGGACGCCGTGATCTTCGTCTTCAGCCTGGAGGACGAGATCAGCTTCCAGACGGTCTATCACTACTTCAGCCGCCTCGCCAACTACAGGAACACCGCCGACCTGCCGCTGGTGCTGGTCGGCACGCAAGGTCCAACACACACTCACACACACTAACACACACTCACACACAGTCACACACTAACACACACACACACACACAGCTTGTCTGAGGCGTTGCTGCCACCCAGTGGTGCATCGTCGTCACTGCAGCTTCAGCAGAGCTCATGAGGACAGTTCAGTCTGCAGATCTTCATCAGATGAAGAAGACACGTTCAGCTTTTCACAGATTTCCTGGATGATGTTTTAGACGCTACTGAAACTTCTCGATGGGTCTCGATACTTCCTGGTTTCACCCTCAGACACGCAGACAGCTGCCGGCTTTAAAAACTTTAAAAAATTGTCTGTGTCTCTGTGATGTCACACCGTCACATCCATCAGGCTGTCTCTGAGATCATCTGCTCCTCCGCTCTGATTTAATCACCTTCTTTGTAACGTCTGTGGTCGGTTAATGAATTAGAGAAACACAGACGACGTTTAATAAACGGCTGTACGTTTCTCAGGAAACGTCACATGGAGACACAAAATCATGAGGAAGTTTGAAACATCCAAGTTCGTCTTTTTAATTAAAAAGTTCTGGTAAATTCCTCCATTCTCAGGCTGAACAAAAATAAAAACTTTATGTTCTCCCTGAGAGAAACTCTGTAACGTTGCGTGCTGCATCGTCTGCATGTTGACAGCAGAGGGCGCCGGAGTATCATCGAACATCTTTCCTCAACACTGATGAGAGCTGATGAGAGAAAGGAACCAAAACCTGAGGATTTATCCCAGAATGCATCAGTGTCGGAGCTTTAATCAGACATGTGACTGCTGAAATCATCTTGTTATCCGTCACACTGTGTTCTCAGGTTCAACGTTGGCAGAAATCAAAGTTCGGTGTGAAAATGTCAGAACTAGAACTGATTATGGTTAAAAATCAAACACTGCATCGTGATTTTGGTCTAACGGTGTGATTCTCCCTCTCAGACGCCATCAGCTCAGCCAACCCGAGAGTGATCGACGACAGCCGGGCCAGAAAACTCTCCAACGACCTCAAACGCTGCACTTACTACGAGACCTGCGCCACCTACGGCCTGAACGTGGAGCGAGTCTTCCAGGACGGTAAGAAACTCAGTGACAGTGGTCGGAGCAACAGAGTCCGGTCCTCTGGGAAGGTGACATTCCCCCTCCCCCCCACGGCCCGGACAGAACCATTCGGACGCTCTTAATCACACCTCAATTAAGAATTAAATGGACCCGCTCAGCTATTTAGCTCAAACCGAACAGCAATTAAGTTTTATCATGGCGGGGGGAGGAAGGCAGGGAGGGGCAGAGGGGAGACGATTCCCCGGTGGGATTCATAAAAGAATCAGACATTATAGCAGGAGGACGAGGAGGAGGAGGAGGAGGAGGAGGAGAGGAGGAGGACAGTGTCCGGAGTCCTCAAGGTCCCGGCTGACCGGGACACTTGGCGGCCGTACTGTCAGGTCAAAAAAGTGCAGTGGACTGAAGTTTAACACTCTGATTCAGTCTGACGTTGTTCCTGCGAGCGCCTGAAGGTCAGAGGCTGCGTCACCTCGATGACGTCATCACATTCAGAGAGCGTGAGGTCAGAGGTCAAAGCTGACGACTCGTCCAGGAGCAGAAACCACAGAGAAGTATTTTCTACTGTCGCTCTGAAGAGTCTTTGCAAACAGTGAACCCCGCGGCTCGTCTTCTGCATTCTGAGAGCACATTAATAAAGGCAGCTAATGAAGCGGCGCGCGCAGGGTTAACGGCTGTAATTACACAGACATGGATGACACCAGCGCGCCGGTTAATTAGCAGAGCTGCAGCGAGCGTGTCGGCCTCTGGCTGCGTCTGCGTCCACCTGAGTTTGAGATCCAGCAGCTGAAACGTTCGCAGGTCGCTGGTCCTCAGCTGGACAGGAAGTGTGTGTGCAGCTCTCAGGTTCTGTGCCAAGAGAAGATCAACTTCATGTGTTACATGTGCCGAATTTACAAGACGGGATGAATAATTAAGATTCTGTCGCCGACGTTGTTTCAAAGTGATTATTAAGTTTTCCTGATAATCAATAAATCAGAACGCTCAGATTTTTGAAGGGAGTCTGGTGCTGATTACTCGGCACCACGAGCTCGATGTCTGAACACCATAACTCCAGCTCCAGACTCCATCCTGTGAGACCTTCACCTCGTGTTTAAGATAACAGCAGTGACAGGACAGGGAAGTTAAACCTGCTGGAACTACTTCCAGCGGCGGATGGATCCACACTGAGTCACAGTGGTGACAGAACAACAGAGTGGACCATCGATCAGAGCCAGGAGGAAGGAAACACTGCAGAGCAGCAGAGCTCGATACTGTGGTAGTCCTGCAGGGGGCAGTGCAGGAGCAGAGACACACACACATGCTCACACACACACATGCTCACACACACACATGCACTCTCACACATACACACACATGCACACACACATACACACTTGCGCGCACACACAGCAGGAGGAAGTCAAATGTCTTGGAGTGTAAATCTGTGATTGTGTGCAAAACAAAGTGATGAGAGAAGAAGAGCATGATGGGAAATCCTGGAAGTGTGTGTGTGTGTGTGTGTGTGTGTGTGTGTGTGTGTGTGTGTGTGTGTGCTCTCAGTGCTCTCGGCCCAGGAGGAAGCTTTCCACACTAAACGCTGCCTTATTATCTTCTTAATTATTCCACCGTGTGAGTGTGTCTGTGCATGCGTGTGTGTATCTGTGTATGTGTGTGTATCTGTGTGTGTGTGTGTATATCTGTGTGTGTGCGTGTGTGTGTGTGTGTGTGTGTGTGTTATTGTCTCCTTGTGTTTTTCTCGTCATTATCTCAGATTAATCAGTTTTTTAATCATCCAGCAGAACGAAGAGTTTAATGTTTTCTGTCGACGCCCGAAACACGACAGCAGCCCGCAGCGCTGTGTGTGTGTGTGTGTGAGTGTGTGTGTGTGTGTGTGTGTGTGTGTGTGTGTGTGTGTGTGTGTGTGTGTGTGTGTGTTTCTGTTTGTGTACTTGTAATGTTTTTAATTATTCATGTCTTTATTGTGGATGTGTTTGTTAAAGCATTCACCTTTTGTCATGTTTGTTCTTGAAGACATTAAGGTGTGTGTGTGTGTGTGTCTGTGTGTGTGTGTGTGTGTGTGCATATGTATCTGATTGTGTGTGTGCATCAGTGTTTGTTCGTGTTTCTATTTGTGTATTTTTTAATTGTTTACTTTTATTGTCGATGTGTTTTTCAAGGAGCGTTCGAAGGCGTTACTACAGTTTGTGTGTGTGTGTGTGTGTGTGTGTGTGTGTGTGTGTGTGTGTGTGTGTGTGTGTGTGTGTGTGTGTGTGCGCGTGCGTGCGTGCGTGCGTGCGTGCGTGCGTGCGTGCGTGTGTGTGTCTGTGGATCGAAGCAGTTCCTTCTGTGTGTGTGTGTGTGTTATATATGACGTGAACACACACAGACCATTTAGAAGTGTATTTTCGGAGTGTGTGTGTTTCTGCAACCAGAAGTGTGTGTTTTCATCTGTGTTTTGGTTAAGTACACACACACACACACACACACTCTCACTCACACACACACACGCTCACTCACACACACACACACTCACACACACACACTCTCTCTCTCTATAATTACTTCTTAGCGTGACCTTAATTTGTGGCGAGGACTTCAGTAATGACGCCGCTCGGCTCTCGGCCTTCAGCCACTTAAAACACTCGCCTTCCTCTAATTGGTCAGAAGAATCGCATCATCATCACCATCACACACACACA
>CAEMYA010000195.1:51578-72723 GCA_903131615.1 Diplodus sargus | reverse complement strand
CACACACACACACACACACACACACACACACACACACACACACACACACACAGTTTACAGTCAGTTACAGTTTGTTTCATCAGACACTTTCAGCTCTTGATGACGCCTGAATGAGATTTTAACCTCGGAGCATCTCAAAGACGCGACGACAGACGGATCTGACGTGTCGTCGTGGATTCTGTTTATTTCTGAACATTTGGGTTCATAACGAGATCAACAGGAGCGACTTTGAGCTTCACTGTCCTGAGAGTCGACTCCAGAGAACAAAGTGACTGTGTGTGGTGTCACACCAATCGCAGGCTGCTGAATCAAACCAAAACTGTATCACGTCAGACTTTATTGATGAATAAGACGTCGTGGTTGATATAGAATAGTGTTAACATCATGCTGTGATGACGCTGCGTGCAGAACTCCGTCCTGTTCACCCTGTGAGTCAGCAAGTCCAGTCACACACTTCCTGTTCTGCTTTGATCTCATATCAGAGAAGATCTTTGTTCAGAGTTACTGAAGGTGATTTTTATCAGAAAACCACAAAACTTCTGCTCTAAATCAATACATTCTCCTTTTTAACCATTATTTTGAGTAAGGATCAGAACTGACGAGGCCTCAGTGATACCGGGTCCTGCTCAGGTCCACATCCCATACAGGTCCGTGGGGTCGGCGCTGTGGGGCGAGCGAGGCCATCAGCAGAGGGAGTGGACTCTCTCTCTCCGCTCTCCTGACAGCTGTGACTAGCGGCAGAATAAAATAACATTCAGCTTCCATCAATATCACAGCGCGGCGCGGCACTGACATGGGCGGTGTGTGTGTGTGTGTGTGTGTGTGTGTGTGTGTGTGTGTGTGTGTGTGTGTGTGTGTGTGTGTGTGTGTGTGTGTGGAGATGGAAACACATGTGCACAAAACACACACACGTGTACACACACAAGCGCTCGCCGGCCGCCGCGTCCCTGTGAGCGGCAGACAGCCCCAAGGACGGCCATAACTTATTTTACAATCGTTTAGTCTCAGCTCAAGTGGAAAATGTGACAACTTATCTCTGCTGACAAGATGCCGTCCCCGAGAGTGCAATTAACCGCCGTGGATTAACGGCCTCCCCATCTGCACGCCGCGCTCCATCCACGCCACCCCGCCCCCACCCACACCTCCACCCTCAGCCTCAAGACCTCCTGCTTCACTTTCCCTGCATGCTTCACTCCGCTCGCCTCCTCCTGCGGGTCCGGAGTATTTACTCACCTACATGTGACGTGATGATGTCATTAGCTCACCTACTGACTGTATGAATGTGTGTTGGACCTGCAGACACGGGCCTGGGAGACTCGGTCTGCTCCAGTCCCAGCATCTCCAGCACCACCAGTCCCAAGATGGAGCCGCCGCCGTCGCCGCACGCCAACCGCAAGAAGCACCGCAGGAAGAAGAGCACGAGCAACTTCAAGGCCGACGGCCTCTCTGGTACTGCGGAAGGTAACACCATCTCCCCTCCCCTCGCCTCACACTTTCCCCGCCCCGGTCCGACAGCTAAATGCTTCCCCAAGAAACAAGTCGCTGAAAATCTGCTCACACACTCCAGATAAAAACCTTCAGGTGCTTTTATGTTCCTGATCCTGACAGGAATCCTTATGTTAGCTTACTTTTACACCTCTAAAGACTTCTGACATGTTTCCATGTACTTATACACTTTATACACTTTATACACTTTATACACACACGTACTTCTAAGTATTTACAACTGTTTACACACTAGAATAAGTCGAGTCTGATGCTGGACACACAGTTTTCCTCTGAGTCGTCTTTAACTTTAAATCATTTATAGATATATTTCTGTAGTTCTGACTCCAGAGAAGAAACCTGGCGCTGTTTGTTTGGGACCCGGGTTGGGAAACGCAGTCATGTGATCATGTGAGACTCCGGACCTCCGCTGTGAGGGACGGATCTCCTCCTCATCTCATTCTGTCAGCCCTCCATCTCTCCGTCCTGCTCGTCTTCTTCTTCTGTCTCTGCTGTGACTGTCAATCAGTTTGTAACATAACCTTCGCCACGTGGTCGGCGCTGTGAGACGCACAGTTTGAGCCCGGGGTTCTGGTTGGTGCAGGACCCAGTCTTGGGTTTTAGAAGGTCTGAGAGGTTTTTCCTGATTTGTTGAACGACTTTGAGAGTTTAAACAAACAGTCATGATTGGAATGTTTGTGGTGGACGGAGATGATCGTCCTCCTCAGGTACAGAAGCAGACAGAGTCTCGCTGGGGCGGGTCGATCAGACAGTCTTTGGTTCTGATCCACATTAAAGGCGTGGTGAGGTGAAGCCCCGCCCCCTTCTGGTCATCAGTGTCCTGCTCAGGGATTTGAACCTCGAACCTCGGCGATGTTCAGGCTCAGGTGTGTTCTGCTGCGGACCAGATGGATCAGAGCCAGAGAGAGAGAGAGAGGTTTGAGTCAGAACCTCGTAAACGTTGTTGAACACACACACACACACACACACACACACACACACACACACACACACACACACACACACGCTCTGGCTGAACAGATGTGCAGCAGCAGCAGATGTGTAATGTTCGTCTCTCCATCACGGAGGCATCAAGCAGCTGACAAGGCAAGTGGCTGTCTGAGTGACGGATCGACGCTCCGGCTGCTCCCTGCTCTCCTCCTCCTCTCTCGCTTTCTTTCCTCTCCTTCGCTTCCCTTTGTTTGCTTTTTCTTCTTCTTCACCCTCTTTGAGTTCTGTTTCCTGTCCTCGGTTTCCTCTCTTCTTCTCTCCTTTGGCTCAGTCTCCCTCCTTTATTCCACCCTTCTCTTCTCTTCTCTTCTCTTCTCCTCTCTTCTCTTCTCTTCTCCTCTCTTCTCTTCTCTTCTCTTCCCTCCCTGCTTTCATTACTTCTCGTTTTGTTTTTCTCTGTTCTCCTCGATTCTTCTCCTGTTCTTCATCCTCTCACCGTTTGGTTTCCTTTATCCCTCTCGACTGCCTTTGTCTTTCCTCTCTCACTTCTTTTCTTTCTCTCCTCTCCCTCTCTTATTTGTTATCTTTCTTAATTTCCATCCTCTGCTCATGTCTTCCTCTCCCTCCTCCTCTTCACGCTCTCCATCAGCGTCGTAGTTCCTCCTCTTCCTCTCCTCACCAACACTCCTCCTGAGCTCCGCCTCGCCCCCCTATTAGTCAGCCGGAGAGGCTTAAGTGAAATATTATAAATAATCCACCGTATTGAAATCTTTTATCAGCTGTGTCACTTTCATTATTCAATAAGCGATTAGTAACAGTCTTCCCAATTTAGCCATTAAGCACCGAGCGCGCTCGGCCGGCCGCCGGCTCGCCGCCTGTCACGGCGGGCGGGCAGGTGAAGTATCTTCGTGTCAGCGGAGGCTCGCGGTAATTCATGAGGGGGAACCGCCCTCTGTGGCCGAGCTCCCCCAGGTAGACCAGCACACACCGAGTCAGCTCAGCGTGCTGCTGCTCTGCATCAGCCGGATGGTTCTGATCTCATCCTGACAACACCAGCAGAAACACTGAACCAAGATGGAGGCGCGAGGACGCAGCAGCGCTCCTGTTCAGTCTTCAGCCTGATCTGTCAGCAGTTTTACACAAAAACTACTCAACATATTTCCACAATTGTTGGATGAAGGATGAGATCATTAACTTCTGCTGTGGATCCAGACGAGGAGACGGATTCAGGAATTAAAATGAAAACATTGCTGACATTTTCTGGACTGAAGGATGTGATCAATGGTTTCGTCTCCTCTGGTGTTTGTCTTGTTCTTGTTGGTGTTTCAGCTTCAGTTTCACTTTGACTCGCCTCATTTTTAAACAGATTAGCAGATTTAAGTATTTTTATAATCAATCAATCTTTTATTGTCAACAGAAATCTTCTTCTGTGGCAGAAACTGAACACCTCCATGTCTGGATGTTGAAGCTGTGTCCCTTCACTGATTGCTTTATTTATTTTACAGAGTTATTGATCATTTATAATGATTGTAATAGAAGTGAATTGCACTGCTGGTCACACACACCTGTGTCAGCTGATCACAGCCTCCGCTCTTGTTAACTAGCCGTCGTTTGATACTCTCCCTTCATCCTGGAGCTTTGAAAGATGACCTGTAACACACACACACACACACACACACACAGAGCTTCAGGTGTTTGAAGTGGCCTCACACAGGTAACAGCAGGATCCCTGAACACATTCCTGACTGCGAAGAGTTTTTGTGTTTGCGAACGCTTTGATTCCTCGACCGAGAAACTGTGTGTGTGTGTGTGTGTGTGTGTGTGTGTGCGTGTGTGTGTGCGTGTGTGTGCGTGCGTGCGTGTGTGTGTGCACCTGCAGCTCGTCGCCTCTGACTGCCTCATTGTGAAACATGAATTCCTCTAAAGTTAATCGACGTTAATCAGGAAGATGGACGCCGCTCGCCATCGCAGGTCAATTTGGGTCAAACAGGTGGAAACAAAGAGGAGCACTGTGGAGCCGAGCCCAGGTGGTCCGCTGGTACCTGACGTAGGAGGGGAGGAGCTCATTTATTACTTCAGAGCTTTATTCCCCTGAGAAAATATGAAACGTTTAAAGAAAATAAATGAAACATCTGCTGATTAATTAGATTGATTTGCACGTTTCTGGACCTCCGCTGGTCTTTCTGGTGGAAGGAGACACAGAAACTGATCTTACATCACATGATTTCAGTCTTGTCATTTATTTTCTTACCCCTACGTTTTATGATATTCAGAGAGTGAAATAATAAAGAATCAGCTGCACATATTGAGGTTTGATAATCTCTCTCTACGTCTCTAAATAAACAGTATTTATTAAATATTAATAACTTCACAGCTGCTCTGTTGCGCCTCATCAGCAGGATGTTTGTACACAGTTAAAATATCAATAATTAAATATATTGTTACGTGATCTGAAATATAACCTGAAACATTATCGTACACTTCAGATATTCAGCAGCAGCTCCAGTTTCCTGCTCACTCTCTCTGATCCAACCTGCGACCTTTTCTAAAGCGACTGATTCATTTGTAGATGATGATGTTCTGGAGCTCGGCCCGGCAGCGCTCGGCCCGGCAGCGCTCGGCCCGGCAGCGCTCGGCCCGGCAGCGCTCGGCCCGGCAGCGCTCAGCAGCTCTACAGTATTTGACTCATTTTAAAATGGACAGACGCTGCGTGAGCGCTCGCCTCGCCACAGAAACAAGCAGAGTAACATTTAAAGTGTCGTTGCTGCGCTCGCCTCACAGCAGCCCGAGGCAGCGAACATTACCGAGGCTCTGCTGTTTGAGACGGAGGTCAGAGGTCACGCAGCTCAGCAGAGTCGGACCATCACAGCTGCAGTGGAGTCAACACGCAGCGTCCATGTTGATGTGACGTCTGTGTGCTCTGTCTGCACTCTGCGTCTGAGATTATGTTAAAAACATCGTTCTGATGTTCTGGTTGGGTTTAACATTCCTGGATATATATCAGCTCTTTTATTCTGAGGCGTTTCTGAAGCATCGGCGGCTTCAGTGACGAGTCAGTGAGATCAGAGCCAGCCTGGTCTTGGTCTTGGGGATCTGTTGGTGTGTTATTTGAGAGTTTCTGTCAGTCGTTGATTATTAAAGTGTGTGTGAGGACGACAGGATTAAAGTGTGATGGTATGTTGTCGTTGAAGGAGCGTTGAGGGTTTAGATGTTTGAGGGTTCAGTAAGTTTTTGTTCTGCTCTCGTTTGTTATGTTGCAAACTTTCATCCCTCCATCGTGCTCTTTGGCTCCTCCCACTCCCCACACCAAGCCACTCCCCCTCTCCGATGGACCAATCCCTGCTCAACGCTGCTGTTTTTGACGCCTGTCTCTTGTTCTTCTTCATGTCGTCTCACTCCTCTGCTCTCCTTCCCTCTCTTCTTCTTCTTCTTCTTCTCTTCCTGCCGTCGGGGGACGCAGCCAAGCGTCGAGCGTGGAAACTTAGTCGTGTTGGTAGCCTTCGCAGCATTTACACCAACAGTCTGCTCCACTCAGAAGGTAAAGAACCACCTGACAGACAGGTGGACCTCCATCAGCCCCACCCTGACCCGATGGAGCACCCTGTCCTGGAGAAATGTGCTGCACCCAGTAAGCAGCGGTTTGAAGTGTCAGAAGGTGTCGAGACATTCAGGTTCAGACGGGCAGCAACTCTGTCCTGCTAACGAGACGATGAGTCAAATAATCCAGAAACTAGAATGAATTTGTTCTTTACTCGACAATAAACAGACACACGCTGTCTGCATTTTCTAGTTTTTGTCTTATTTGACATCAAGTTTGTCTTTTTATGTCTCATACGTGTTCGATAAAATGAGACCAATCGTTTTAATACATCAGGTCTCAAAATACCTTTAAATAACATTTTCAGAAGGAACCGTCACACAGCTGATCTTACCAGGTGTTCTGATCTGCAAATATAAAAAGGAAGCATTCATACCTTTATTTTGGCGGGTACAGAGGACAAAATTTAATTGAAAGTGGAAACAGATGGAAACACAGATTCTCCCGGATTATATAATGACCCTAAACTGGAGGTTTATGTTCGATCCACCAGTTTAAATAGTTTCACTTCAGAAATCTTAATTTCTTTCCATCATTCAGAACAACAGACTCTGAATCCCCCGAACATGGAGTCGGTTTCTGGTCTCCATCGCCTCCTGAGAAAGATGTCTGGCTGCTTATCTTCAGCTTTTAATAGAGAAATAAGTTGACAAATTAATCCAAAATTAAAAGTGATTCGATATAAGCTGCAGATTTCGATGCACACAATCTTTTATCTTTGACTTAACAGATATTTTCTCATGCAGCTGTTTAGTTTCAAACATCGTCTTTAAGAGAATGTGTCAGACTAAAATGGCGGCTCCCGCTGAGCGGCTCCATGTCAGTGACGGTTTCAGCGTGTAGCGAGGACGTCCCGTCTTTATCCTCGACTTCTTCTGACCTGCAAACCCTACAGCAGCTTCTTACTCTGGGCTGTCAGAGAAACATTTCTTCCCCCTGCCTGAGTCACCTGACCCGTCTGTCATGGCGTCCTCCCCTCCCCCGCCCTCCTCACCTGTGAGGACGCGACCCCACAAGCGCAGGACTGTGCACCCTGGCAGCGAGCGTCTCCACCCGTCTCCAACTCCACCTGCCGTCTGTGTGAACACACCTCACCTGATCTCAGTGTCGGCTGCATGGTCGAGTCCAAACGGGTTAAATCATCTCCACTCAGTCTTGAATCTGCTCGACGTCACGGCTGCTTCCTCGTACTTGTTCAGGAAATAGACTTCTTTCTTTTTTTTTTCCCTCCACAGCGACTTCGGAACAATCGGCTGCGATATTTTCCAGGTTATTAATGTTGTAAAAGGCTGCGAATAATATGGGGAGTAATGACCTGTGTCGCAAAGCAATACTGTGTGCGGTGACATTTAAGGCTTTTAATTTGTGTTTCCCGAGGCCCCTTTTGTCTCCCTCACGCCTCCCCTCTCATTGCACCTACCGTCCTGCTTGTCACACACACACTCACACACACACACACACACACCCCGCTGGGTGGACTCGACACCTCACACCCCGGATGATCGGCTCGTATGCATGTCCTGCCCCCCCTCCCTGGCTGCGTCTTGTAAATGCTGTATATTTGGTTTGTTCTGTTGCTGCTGTTAAAGGTTACCGGTGTCAGAGTTCACAAATTGCCTCGCCGCCACCTCTCCCTGTGTGAATGTCGCCCACAGTAGCCGAGAGCGGTGGCAGTAATTACCAATACGGCGCGGGTGACTCGCCGCCTGAGTGTTTGTGTGTGTTTGTACTCTCATGCATACGTTTAGTCGAGAGCGGCGAGGAGAGGCGGAGCAGGTGAAGACGCTCGGGAGGACTCGCGGAGCACGAACGCATGCTGGAGCTCTCTCAACCTCAACAGCACCAGACTCCCTTAACAAATGTGTCAGTTTAGTGAGTTGTTGAGTTGGAGACTCTTTATAAACTCTGTGAAACTCTGTCTCCGACTCATTCTGCAGTATTTGGACCTTCTTGTTAATTCAGCAAACATTCTACATGAACTTCTTTCTGTCTTTGCGTGAAAACATGGAGTCTGTTCATTCGAGTCATATACGAGGAGTTTATTTGCATAAATATGGGGCAGAAGTCAGTTCAGATAAATGTTGTTTCAGATCTGAACATCCCATCAGCTCAGTTTCTGGGGTCCATTGTAATGGATTGGTGCAGCTCCTAGCTTCATGTGCTGTGGGTGTGTTTTCCTGCACAGACCGGCTCAGCTGTGGGTTCTGGGAGTGGTTCTCCAGTTGCCCCCCTCGTTTCATTCATTAGCTGCTGTGGTGCGCTGGGTCAGCGTGCAGCATTTAAATCCAGAAACAGCATTTAATTTGCGCTGCGGAGAGGCAGGGCCTTTCTGGATTGTTGGTTTCCATAATTGTCAAGCAGCCAAACCTCCTCCTCCTCCCGCTGAAAACAGAGAATCATGGGAATTTAATTATGATGGGATTCTTGCTCTTGACCCTGCAGGGCTCAAGCGGAGCTTGATGGGTGGGCTGTCGTTCAGAACGAAGACCCAGGAGCCTCCAAACACACTCTGGAAATTATCATTCTGCATTATGTACAGTTTGCCCTTCATTAGACACATTTAAATATACAGAGGTTTCATTTCTGGCTCGTGTCGAACCCCCTAACCTTCAGACTTTGATCAGGAGACTCGTCGTTCTTGGGTTTTGCTGCAGGACTGCTGAGTTTTAAGTTGTTGTGTTGTTTAGTGTTGAGGAAAGAATCAACATCAAGGTTTTGGTCTATAAGCCAGAACTGAAGTAACTGGAACCAAAAAACATCAGATGTCTGTTCCAGATGTTGTTCTAAAATCCTCAAAGAGACGCTTCTTTAATGCTGCAGAACTTGCCTTAGAAAAGTCACGTTTTTAAGTTTCCTTCAGCCTCACAGTGATCCAGTGATGGTTGTCTGTACATCCATGAGCACACTGCTAACAGGAAGTGCTAACAGCTAATTCTGCTAATCTTTAATGGAGTTAATGAGTACGTTTTTGTTTTTTTGGTTGTTTTTCTGTTTTAAATCAAGTTTCCAGCTATTTCGATTGTCTAGCAGAACGCTGAAACTCCAGAACTGTCGACTTTATATCAACATAGAGGGACGAGAGTGGATTTTTTATTTTTAGGTGAACTTTCCTTTACATCGATGTCTAAAGTTAAACTCCTGTGTTTCATTTGAATTCCTCCCAGCAGAATGTGTGGTTTAACTTTTGTTCAGTTCTCGACTCGTTCTCTCTCATACTTTTCCTGGACGATGCATTCAGAGCCGCTTCACACCAGAAGTTTAACCTTGAGTTGTTAACCAGCCCTGTAAACAGTAGTTTTAATTAACATCAACTAATCAGACTCAGCTCATCGTTCGCCTGAAGCAGCTCTGAGATGAAAATGATCCAGCGCTATCTTCAGCAAAGGAAACTTTGGTCAGCAAAGGTGTTTTCAATCTCTTTATCCTGGGAGTGGAAGGGTTTCTCAGCCGGGCGTCTGGCCTCGGGGCGCTCCCTTCCATCCTTACCTTCCGTCCTTCCCCTCCTCGGACAAGGCCATTGATTATCCAGAGCGAAGCCAGAGGGGAACTTCAGCTCCGGTGCTCTGAGACGCTCCCAATTAGCCAAATGAGTGGAGTTGAGGAAGAGCAAATGGTCGTTCCCTCGCGGGCCGGCCGTGACCGCTCTCCGACTGATTAAACCTCTCATCTTTTCACTGCTTCACTCCCGGCACACGTCATGAAACCGCTGCTTCCAGAAACGCTCGCCTCAAAGTGTCATGAGTGATTACCGACCTCCACGCGGAGATCTGCCGTCGCCCCGACCGTTCGGGGTGTATGTGTGTCGTGGATAAATGATGCTTCGTCTCCCGCTACATTCATAAAACAACCTCTTCGCATGCTTTTGTTGAGGGTCATACCAGCAGACACGGAGGAGTCCTGCTGGGCTGGAGGCCGTCCTTTGATTCAGTGATTACCCCGTGTCCCCCCTCATCTCTACCTCCTCACTGGGCTAATTGTAAACAGAAGCTGGATGTTGTCTGATCTGCTGTGGTGATGATACGGCTCTCAGCCCTCCCCCGCCTCACCTCTGCTTCCCATCCCTCTGTGATCTGTGATAACGGTTTCCAAATGTGCTGCAGTTGTTCACAAACACTCGCTTACATCCATCCAACCTCAGGTCCATGTTGGAGGAAAGGTTGGTGAAAACAGTTGATGGTTTAAGTATCTTGAGCTAATAATCACAACTCAAAGATCCACTTTGAAACCTTTTTTCAACCATAACAGTCTTCATCAGCTCTGACTCTCAGCAGAACTTCTGTCCAGTCACATTTATCATCTGGATATCTGATTTAAAAACCACAACTCCAGTTTCTACAACTGTTTCTAAAGAAGTCAGTGTTCTTGCTTTGTGTCTTCAGTCCTACTCTCCATCTAATTGACTCCTGATTGCCCCATTAACCTCTGAGGGGGTTCTGGGTAATACAGCCATATGTCCCCCTCCAGCCCTGATTGTAATGACTGACCTCTCCCACTGACATGTCAGCGGAGCTGAGGGCAGGACGCAATTTAGGTGACATCCTGGCTTCAGGGGGCGGGGTCATGTAGGTCACCGCGGTCGGTTCAGGAGAACAGGTGTCCTTCAGTCAGCAGAGATACAAATATAGAGACACAAACAGCAGCAGCAAGAAGGTGAGGATGTGATCGACATCTTCATGTTATCTGTTGGCTCTGAACACGTCGACCTGATGTGATGGAGACAGGTCTGTGTAGAGATGATGGAGACAGGTCTGTGTAAAGATGATGGAGACAGGTCTGTGTAGAGATGATGGAGACAGGTCTGTGTAGAGATGATGGAGACAGGTCTGTGTGAAGATGATGGAGACAGGTCTGTGATGGAGGTCTGTGACCACCTGGCCGAGGTGAAACGTTGCTGAGTGTTTTCTTTCTTTCTCTTTTCTTGTTCCTGTCCTGAGTCTTCTTCTCTCTTTTGTCTCTCCAACAGAACAAGAGGAGAACTTTGAGTTCACCATCGTGTCGCTGACGGGACAGACGTGGCACTTCGAGGCCACTTCGTACGAGGAGCGAGACGCCTGGGTGCAGGTCATCGAGAGCCAGATCCTGGCCAGCCTGCAGTCCTGCGAGAGCAGCAAGAACAAGGTGAAGCTCTTTGAGTCTTACGTTAGTCCTGAAACATCTCAAGCAGCAGTCCGTGTTCTGAGGAGATGTTTGGGGGATTTAAAGGAGAATCATATCAGACAGAAATCACAGTGAAGTCTCATCAGTAACTCCCACAGCAGTAGAAACAGGACCTTTGTGTTTCTCTCTCTCTCACACAAACACACAAACACACTCTGATTCACATAATTACAAACAGTAATTACTGGAGCTCAGCTTCGGCCTCAGCGTTGCCATTTTCCACCTGCACATGCAGCGAGCGGCTCGGCTCAGTCGAGGCCGCTGTGTTGACGCCTCAGGCTCTCAGACTTTTATTGCCCCCCGCCCCGTCTCACCCAAAACACCGCCCTCCCCTCCCTCCCCCTTTTCCATTTGTTTGTTGTGTTATTCCTTCATTCCCCGACATCCGAGGGTTTTAGTCTCAAACGCCGGTGACGTCGGTTAGACTCACATCTGTGCACACTTTAGGCAGAAAGAACTGGAAGAATCTGCAGAATGACCAAAATCTTGACTGTCGTCTCTGTTTAAATGTTTCAATACTTGATTATGTTATTAATCAGTTAGTTGATCAACAGTTTGGGGTCACGACTGAGCTTTAACTCATCAGATAAATGATCAGTCTTACAGTCTTTTTAAGTCTTATTTCCTGGAGCCAACACCCAAAGATCTTCAGTTTTTCTCTTTAGTCAGCTTCATCCTTTTTATTTTTTGCATTCGAAGACGTCACGTTGAGACGGCAGGTTTCTCTACATGAAAGTCCAGATCACATCCTTGTGCCCTGAGCTGGTTTCATGTTTGTGTTCTTTGTTCCAGTCCCGTCTGACGAGCCAGACGGAGGCCATGGCTCTGCAGACCATCAGAAGTATCCGAGGAAACGGTCGCTGTGCCGACTGTGAAACGCAGAGTGAGTTCCAAACACGTGAAGGAGACGGTTGTTGTTCCCCAGATAAAGAATGAAATACATGAGTAACATTCAGGTGTTTTACTTTGTTTGAATCATATCAGTGAAGCTCGTGTTGACTGCAGGATGAAGACTTAAATGACTAAAACGTTGGAAGAATCAGCTGTTTTTTCTTTACCTAATATTCTCAGCTAACACTTGTGTAATTCTGCTGCAGACCCGGACTGGGCCAGTCTGAACCTCGGAGCTCTGATCTGCATCGAGTGTTCGGGCATCCACAGGAACCTGGGCACCCACCTGTCCAGGGTCCGGTCCCTGGACCTGGACGAGTGGCCGCTGGAGCTCATCAGGGTGATGACGGCCATCGGCAACGAGCTCGCCAACAGCGTGTGGGAGGCGAACACGCAGGGACACCTGAAGCCCGGACCGGACGCCAGCAGGTAGGGAACTGGAGTGTGGAGTCAGTGTCTCCTGATCACTGGAGGGTTTAAAGTTCAGACCAGACGACAAAACAAACCATGTGTTCAACACAAACAAGGATACGTGGAACGAGCTGTTGCAGCTTAAACATCATTTATAGGTTGTTTTTTTTACGTTTCATGTGTAAAAATCTAAACTGAGAGATAAATGTTGTGATGGAAGAAGTATTTAGATTATCAATGAAAAAACACTCGATTTGCTGCTTTTCTTTCTCTGACGGTAAATAAGAGTCTTCAGGTTTTGGACAGAAGAAGTCCCGTAGTCGCCAATCATCGACCTATCAGCAGTTATTTTGGTTTATCGGTTTCAGAGAAAGTTCTTCTTCATTCTCTGATGTCCGCG
This sequence comes from Diplodus sargus, assembly GCA_903131615.1. Lineage (NCBI taxonomy): Eukaryota > Metazoa > Chordata > Actinopteri > Spariformes > Sparidae > Diplodus > Diplodus sargus. Next base: position 59,830 of record CAEMYA010000195.1, on the reverse strand, counting down.
TGTTAAATGTGATTATTTAACACTGTGATATTTTCTGGTTTCGTTCCTCCTCGATGACGATACACTAAATATCTTTCCGAGACATTTGAGGACGTCGTCAGACATTTTAGAGACCAAACAACCGATTGATTAATCAAGGAATAGATGTAATCGTTTGGTGCAAACGACTGATGTGGTGGAGACACGGAGGACACGGAGGACACGGAGGACGCGGCTCTGTACTCGAGTAAATGTACTCAGTTACATTCCAGCGCTGTGAGTGCCGGCAGCTGCAGACAGGGGGCAGCGTGTCAGCGTCTGACTCACCAGGGTTCATACAGGATGTGCTGGATATTGACAGAACTGCCTACAAACCTGTGTGTGTGTGTGTGTGTGTGTGTGTGTGTGTGTGAGTGTGAGAGAGAGACTGTGCACGTGTGTGTGTGTGTGAGACTGTGTGTGTTGTCTCGTGGACTACAGGGGATAGTAACAAATCGGTGAACTTTAGCATGACGTTGGTGTTGATCAGTGTGTACCTGCACTTCTGTGTGTGTGTGTGTGTGTGTGTGTGTGTGTGTGTGTGTGTGTGTGTGTGTGTGTGTGTGTGTGTGTGTGTGCTAGTGCGTGTGTGTGTGTGTGTTGTGTAATTATCGGCCGTTGCAGCTTTGGGAAGCCAGCAGCCATCATAACAAATTAGAGCTGACTGCCAACCGCATAAAGATCGACTTCCCCGTCCTCCCCCTGCACTCACCCCCCCGACGCTCATTAGTCAACAGAAGCACCTTATAATTACTCCCCACATGACCCCCCCAACACACACACACACACACACACACACACACACACACTGACAAACGGTGTGTGCAGATATGCTAACACACATCGAAACACAGTGAATACATGTGAACAAATACACACAAACATCCATTAAAACCTCGTGTGATGGAAGAAGTTCTCACAAGATTCTACCAAAATAAAAGCACTTTTAAAAATACCACATCTAGAAAGTGAAAGCAGTGAAATGTGAGGAGAAATTTAAAAAATGTTGCAATGACGTCCTGATTTTGATTTTGTGTTTTAAATTGCGTTTTGTTTCTTTGTTCAAAGTGTTTGTGTGTCTGCAGTCACTCTGCAGAAAAAGGAAACACGTTACATTATAAATGCAAACACACACACATCCGTCCACACACACACACACACATCTGTCCACACACACACACACACACACACACACACAGACACACACACACACGGCCAGCGATCTGTATGTATTGACGTGCCATTAGCCCTCCTCCGTCAGAGCACTAATGCTTTTATTGTTGCTCATGTTCCTATTTATTTATGAATCTGAAGCATGTTTCCCCCTGAAGAGATTAGAGAAGGAGGTCAATATTATCTCAATTAACCTGCAACGCTCGGCTGCAGCTCCATCTCCCCCCCCTCTCTCCCCCGTCTCCCCCGTCTCCCCCCTCTCTCCCCCCTCTCCCCCCCGTCTCCCCCCTGTCGATAGTATTTATCAGTCCATTCCTTAAGTGGCTCGCTGTTTGTCGTTTCGCCTCCATAAATCCCTCCTCTCTGTTTCTCTCCTTCGCTCTTCTTCTCTTCACGCTGTTCTCCATCCATTCATTTCTTTTATCTTTCTTCACAATATCAGATTTATTTTCTATCCAAACAGATAAAAAATAAAAAAAAACGTTAAATATTATAAAAACGTCTTTAAACGTTGTGTTCTGGCTTCACCTTGAGAAGCTGCTTCTCTTACTGTGGCAGCGTGATGATTGCACACATTTTAAATTTGAAAGGAAACATAACTTCCTGTTCTCTCCCTCCTCTTCGTCTTCATCCGTCTTTATCTTTCATCACTGGAGCATCCTGAGAGAAGGCGTGGAGGGTCTATGACAGCTTTATGGAGTGCCACTGACGGTCTATGAAGTGATGAAACGACATGTAGAAGCCGAGGTTACATTCGCTCAGCGCTCCTCTTAAATTACAAATCAACCTGCGAGACGTCGGCAGGCAGCAGAACATATGAGGCTTAAATACATCCAGATATAAACTGCTGATGTGTACGCAGACAATCAGCTGTTTTATTACAGAACTGACAACGAGGATTCAAGATGTTTTAACCAAACAGCAGCTCTGAATTTCTGTGGAGACGTTTTTTAAAATAACGTCCAACATCGTTGGAGTGCATACCGACATACGTATGTTGTCGTCTGTTATATCACTGACAAGGTAATTATTAGCCTGAAAGGAGCGCTGACAGAAACCTGCGTTGAGCAGACAGAAGAGGAAGAAGAAGAAGAAGAAGAAGAAGAAGAAGGTGGTTGTGGGTGCGTGGTGGGAGGCGGTCGGCGGAGGCTTTGTCCAGGCGGCGGGAGGAACGGGAGCGAGGGGAGGTTCAGGGGGGGAGGCTGACGGATGAAAAAATGCCTTCCCCTCGTGGTCTCTCAAGTGAGTAATAGAGGCCGAAATTTCATTTTGCAAGTGGCTGATTTAATGATCCAAAGGGTAATTAATGGCCTGATTATCTTAATGTTAAATATGGCCAGCAGCAATTACACTGACCTCCTGTCTGTCAAGGTCTGGCCCCCCACTCCGCCTCCCAATTAGATCCTGTTTGGAGGTTTGGGAGGGGGGGTGGAGAGAGGGATGGATGGAGGCAGGGAGAGAGAGGAGGAGGGAGGAAAAGGATGGATAGGAAGAAGATGGAGAAGAAGGTAAACGGAAGAGGAAGGTGTGAAGAAAGCAAGAAAAGGAGGAGGAAGAGATGGAAGAAAACAGGGAGAGGAGCAGAAATTCAGAAGGAAAGGAAAGATGGCGAGACCTCGCGGAGGATGGATGGATGGATGGATGGATGGAGTCAGGAGGAGGAGGTGTAGGGAGGTGCATTAGTATGGCCGTCAGTATTAAACACCTCCATTTCTTTCTCTCCTCCACCCTCCTCCCCTCCCCTGTCGGCTTCCCGGTCGGACCGGAGGGAGGAATTATGTTGGGAGAGATCGCAGCTCGCCTCCCCGGCGCCGCCCCCGTCCAATGAGATATGTGACAGGGCCGAGCCCCGCCATCTCCAACTGTTGTCATCATCTCTTTATCTTCCCCTTTCCCTCTCGTTTCAGTCCCCCGTTCATCCTCCTCCCCCGTACGTCTGCCCACAGCGACGGCCGGTCCAGGTCTCATTAACATCAGCGAGTGTCGGTGAGGACGAGGAGGGGACACTGTCGCTGCTAATCGTTTTAGGGCTGCAGCTCATTGCTGCGAACACAACGTCTTGCCACGCCTGCTCAGCAGCACAATGCTTCATTCTGAAGGGAGATACTTGTTGACAAGCGTCCCTGGCAGTGGTGGCGGCGGGGGACAGCGAGAGCAGGGAGTGTGGATACAGTGTGGACGAACACCAACCTTGCCAGCTCTGCTGTGCCAGAGGGATCCTGTTAGAAGTGTTTTTTCTTCCTGGTCTAAACCACAAAAAGACTCAGCCACGCTCTAAACGTTCCCATTAACCTCTGGCTGCCTGCGGTCGGCCGTCATCACCTCAGCTGGCTCGCTCGCCCGGTGCCGCGCCCCAGCTGATGCCACCGCTGAAGGGGCTGCTAAGTTTGGGCGCGCTGCCCGTCGTGCAGCACCCACAGGGGCTCGCCGGCTCGTCCAGCTCTGCCGCGGCACCCTCACTCTTTAGTTCTTGGCGCCGCAGCTCATTGTTTTAATTATCTGTCGAGTGGCGCTTCAACACCAGCACCCAAGGCCTGCTCAGCCTGCGTTTGACGCAACGTGTTAGCAGGCCTGAGCAGACAGCAAGTGACAGCGCTGCTAATCCGGCCTCCTGGCCACCGGACTGAGGAGGTGGTTGGCGGTCATGTGCCTCCGTCCCCTGGGCCTCCTGTGTCCTCGGACTCCCACACTCTCCTCGTGCCAGCGCCTGACCTTTGGCAGTCTGTCGCGGAGGGTCAGCATCCTGCCGGTGTGTGTACACACACACTCAGCTGTGTTGGTTCACTGCTTCTCTGCTGGGCTGGAGATCATGAACCCAAAACCATCGAGTCCTTCCAAAACCAGCAGACAGAAAACACGGGAGAGTTCAGGAAAGTGGTACAGATTAATTTTCTTTTCGTTATTATTATTCTAGGAGCGGGAACAATGCTTTATTCTAATAACACCTTAAAAGACAAGATACAAAACGAAATTTATACATTGTCCTCAACACGAGTTGCAACGATTTCTTTCCAGACGTCAATAGTTCACAGCTTTTATTCTGACACCAACAAACCCAAACATCAGTATTGGACGACAATCATCCATCTTAAAGTTGGACCTTTAATTGACATGGCAAACTATCCAAAATGGCTCCAACCAGATGTATTCGTCTGTCACTCCTGATGCTTAAAGCCAAGTGAACCCTCTCCAGGATCAATATAAACACAATGTGCGACTGAATAATGAAGCTAAAATGAGAGGACGCTTCAGTTTGACTGTCAGGCTGCAGTTTGAGTCTCGTGTTGCCTCTGAAAACTGGCTGCAGAGTCGTCGACCTTCGCGGGGATCTTCAGCACTCAGCGTGAACAATAGGAGGAGGCAGAGAGACGCTGCTGCCGCGGCACGACGCCTTAATTAGACAGCAGACAAATGAGCGGGAATCATGGCGGCTAAAGGATGAGCGTGCAGGGCTGCGAGCCGCAGCGCCGCCGCCGCCTCGCCACCACACACTTAACAGCGGGCCCCACATGACGAATGCTCGGCCAGTAATAATTCAGCAGCAGGTCTGCCGGCGCTGGGAGCCAGGAGAGGGAAAAATAAGGGTCCTTTATGGGAACAGATTAGTCTTGTTCCCCCCTAAGAAAAGGCCAGCGCTAACAGATTTAAAATTAGACCGGCGGCTTTTAATCTGGGCCGGGGTGCAGGTGCGGCGGCTGCCCCGACACGGCAGCCGGATTGGGCTCAGGGGACCAGATGGGGCGACCGGGGGAACGGAGGCGGGCAAGGGGCCCACATCACAAGATAATTGCCCCCCAGGGTCAGAGGCAACGGTGGGGGGGGAGGGGGCAGCCATCATCGCACCCCATAAAACCCAAACTCATATCACACACACACACACACACACACACACACACACACCCCTCCTGGTTCTGTGATCATAACACAGATTGGACTGGTGTGATTTGAGACGGACACATGCCACATCAGAGGAGGAGCCGTCGTTAGAGACAGATAGTGATGCAGGAGGTTCATCGCTGTTAATTACAGTCGGTCACGTGTTCACGTCACATTCAGCCTCTGCGAGCCGCCGTCCAAAAATCAGATTCTACTGACAACAACACGTTTGGTTTTAAAGCTTTAATGAGGACGAGATGTTTAAATTAAACTTTACCGCAGTGTTCGTATTTTAAAAAGCAAATCACACGATAGATCGTCCAACAAGTGATTTAAATTCACAATAAAAACAAGGAGGAGCAGAAATTTGTATATTTATAGTATTATATATCAGTTCTGAGTTGAAGGATTTAAGTCGTGCTGTTTCACCAAGAATGACGTCTGAAGTGTTTCAGCCTGAGTTTCTTCAACATATAACAAAAGACTTCTGGAATCAAATTCACTTATAAATCTAGATAAATAAGAATATTTACAAAGTGTTTTTAGGACGACTCAGGTTTAATATTTTTGCATTTTTGTTCCTGTGACTCACACATTTAATATCGTATCTAGATTATCTGAACGACTTCATATCGGAGGTCGATTCTTCACGATTCAGGAGAACTGCGGTCTATGTTACAGCTGATGTTCGTCTGATCTGAAGGCTCGTATTTGATGACCCGGTGATGTTCACAGATCTCAGATCTGAACCAGAAAGAACCGTCTCAGTGTCACTGACAGAGACGAGCTCGTGAAAACTCTGCAGGACGTTATTACGAGCTGCAGAAACGTTAACTTCACCCACATCAGCGCCATTTATCGGAATAAATACCATGAATTTCCTATGAGTGTGTGTGTGTGTGTGTGTGTGTGTGTGTGTGTGTGTGTGTGTGTGTGTGTGTGTGCGCGTGCGCTGCCTCCTGTGATCCGGTGTGTGCAGATTGGGTCGGGCCGAGCTCCGTTTCATCTGCGTCGGTTAACTAGCTGATCCCGCCTGCCATCATCTCTCCGCCATTATCTGCAGCCCCTGCTGATACGAGCCGGCCCCACGGCCTGCATGTTAAACAGCACACACACACACACACACACACACACACACTCAGCAGAGCCTCCTGACAGGCAGCGGCAGCGCAAACGTTGAAAAATAATTGGCCCCTACATTCTAATTCATCTGTAAAAGGGAGGCCTTGATTAAATTAGTCCTAATAGACATTATTTTGTACATGACTGCTCGCCGCTGCCTGTAACCGCGTCCGTCCCCCAGCTCGCCTAACAAGCCCTCCAATTTACTATTGACATTAAGCCGGCTGACACGAGCCAATCACCGGGCCATTCATCGTTTGTCATCGCGGAGAGGTTATGCTAATGCGGGCTAAGAGCACAAACTAAATGCACATTCTTTATGCCTGAGTCATCAGATTAACCTCCCGCCCTGGTTTTAATAATGAAGAAATAAATAACGCTCTGAACATGCGTGACTCCGTCCTCCGTCCTCCGCCGCGCGCCGGCCTCGCTCTGCGGCCGCTGAGCCAGCGGGGGAGTCGCTCCTGGAGCAGAAATGAATCTGCACGCCGACGGTACGAGTCCCCCTCACCCTCCTCACCCTCCTCACCCCCCCTCACCCTCCTCACCCTTCGGCTAATTGGCTCACTCGGCAAATTGCTCATACAATAAAGAAGAGGGAGAAAGGGGGGAGGAATAAAACTCGACGGCAGAGTTCTCCTCGCGTTTGTGGGTAATGTGTTTGGATTGAATGGGTTCACAGCGAGCCGCGGCCGGCTGGTAAACATTTAAAACCTTCAGCCGCACAGAGACACTTCACTGACGAGCCGCTGTGTGTCCGAGACGTCCCGTAACTCCACGTTTACTGCTCCGAGGGAGCTGAGGAGGAAACGATGTGTCTCCACTCCATCGTCCTCCCAGTGTCTGCAGCTCAGACTGAAGAGAAGAGGAGGAGGTTTGTTTGAAGCTGGTCGACGTCGATCCCTCAGACTTTAGGAAACAAATATTCTTTTGGGTTTGGTTTATTTTGAATAACAGATGCAATCTATCAGGATTTACTGCCACAGATTTTCTTCTTCACAGGAGAAAACAAACGTCCTCCGACAGACGCCTTCAATTTAATCAAACTCATCCAGCATAAAATAAAACTTATGTCCCACACAGATAAACGCCTGAGTTACAGAGAAAATCATTCCTGGATCCGTCCGAACCAAACGACCCGTCCTGCGTCCAGGTTTGACGAACCAGAAATAAAGACAAACAGAAGGTGAACTGTGTCTCACAGGTTTACCTGCATTTTAAAGAAAGCTCATGTCCGTGTAAAGTCTTGTAAAATATAAACATGTAATATAAAGAACGTATAAACACATAAAGTTCTGGTGGATCCGGCCCGCAGTCAGCCGGTCCACTCATCTGCATCCAGATAATCTAGGAGGACCTGAGCTGTCCTCGTCAGAACTGGACGAACCCAGAGGACCTGGCAGAACCGCCTCATGCTGGAGACTCCGGTTCTGCCTCTGGTTCTCTGAGCTGTCCAGCACCGTCAGCAGGGTTAATGTTCTCTGCTGTCTGTTCTGGTTCTGCAGGTGTGATGGAAACAAACTGAAGTCTTGTTGGAACATTTCAGTATAGAGGACATAACAAAGGTCTGACATGGAGGTCTGGAGTTGGTTCTGGATCCGGGCCTGATCTGATCTGAGTCCACCTGATCAGAGATTCTGTTGTTATATTCGGAGCTGCAGACCTCTCGTGGTTCTGTGACTAAAGAAACGATCATGTGTACAAAGACTCTGTTGTATTCTGATCCCGATCATGACAACATAATGTGAATCAGTCCGGACCCGGGGGAACGAGTCTGGACCCGCGGGAACGAGTCCGGACCCGCGGGAACGAGTCCGGACCCGCGGGAACGAGTCCGGACCCGGGGGAACGAGTCCGGACCCGCGGGACTCCTGATGCGACATGTAGACAGTTAATTATCAGTTCAATTATCTGAACGTGACCTCGTATCTTATTGGCTCCCTAATTGATCATAAAGTTTAAGATTTTAGATGTCGCTGTCTCTGTACCCAGGCTTCCTCTCCTCCCTCTCTCTCTCTCTCCCTCTCTCCCCCCCTCCTCTCTCTCCCCCTCCCTCTCTCTCT
>CAEMYA010000195.1:34019-50497 GCA_903131615.1 Diplodus sargus | reverse complement strand
CACACACACACACACACACACACACACACACAGGGGAAGCAGCTGGTGGGTCGTCCAGCGCCGGTCGGTCAGTGGGTGGGTCGGTTCAGGCCGAACACCCTCTGGCTTTGGACGAACAGGAAACTGTGTGTGTGTGTAAACACGGCCGAACAAAGCAGCCGCTCATGGAGAACACACACACACACACACACACACACACACACAGTGCAGGGTCTCCTGAGCTCAAACAACAGGCAGGATATCAGAGTTCTGCAGTGGGCCCGGGGGCCCGCTGTGGGTCCCTGACTGACCCCCAAACAGAATCACATTCCCGCCCCGACGTTTCCAACGGCGACCACGACCTGACGCCACGGCGCCACAGCTGATGAAGCTGTCAATCAACAGGCCCGCTCGCCACCGTGTGTTTGTTGTGACCCAGCAGAGAGCAGAACAATGAGACTGATTACAAGGAGAACCAGAGCGGCGCTGTGTAGAGAGTATACCTCCACCGAGCCCAGCGGTCTCCTGTTAGACTGATAGAGCACCTCAGTACACCTGATCGTTCTCAACAAGACCCACGACAAAGGTTCTGATCCATGTCGCCTGTATTCAAACAAGCCAGAGCGAAAAGATTCAACAACAATCCAAAGAAAACATGAAATCATCACGTTTGTTCTCGAAGCTCGGAAACGTTTCAGAGGGTTTTAATTCTCTCTGCAGAGACGAAGTCGTGTTGTTGTAAACGTCTGAGATCAGCTGATCAGGACGAGGTCACACACACACACACACACACACTCACCCCTCTGGGCTCCTGTTGACATATCTGCAGTGTGTGTGTGTGTGTGTGTGTCCCTGTCATAAACCATCTCACCGGGACTCATGTTTAATTATCTACCCAGCATGCCTTGCTGCTGGAGCGCAGCGCTGCGTCTAATGGGATGTGAAAAGGGACACACACACAGATTAACACACACAATATGAGTGTGTGCGTTCAGCAGACACATGCTAACACATACTGTCACACACACACACACACACACACACATATATAGTCCGTGTGGTTAATTAGTGCAATTAGCCTCTCCACTGTCCAGAGATGTGTGTTTTCAGGACTCATTAGCTCGTGATGATGTTTACCACAACACACACACACACACACACCACAAGACACATTGAGAATACAACCAAACACACAACAACAAAGAAATCAACCAGTCACACACCGTTCACCAAAAACACACACGATGGTGTCGCTACATCATCAGTGTGCAGCGTGTTGAACATGTGTATCAGTGTCGGTCTGACGCTGACGACGTTCTTAAAGTTGCTTCATACCAAACTGACAAACACACACTGCCAGTGTCCTGTTAGAGGGCTCACACACACACAGACAGACACACACACACACACACAGACAGACACACACTCGCTGAGATCCAGGCCCTTAGCAACTCCAGCGGCGGGGGAAGGCATGCGTTTCCTGGGTCCAGTGGCCTCACATTTCCTCTCCGTCCTCTGGAGGACAGAAGGCCAGAGCCCCGCTGAGAGCACACACACACACACACACACACACACAGAGACACAAACACACAAACAGACACACACTCCGTGACACCTCCAGTCTTTGTCCGGGGGCTGTCGGCCGTAGTCTCGTGCCCAGCCTCCCTACTCTCTCTCTGGGCCGGGGCAGGAAGGAGAAGCCCCCGGGACATTCCGTGATGCTAGCTGGTGTCACCCCCACCCACCACACACACACACACACACACACACACACACACACACACACACACACACACACACTCTCTGGTCTCCAGGAAGAGAGTTAATGAGATTCGTCCAGGTTCCCACACCGACACAACACTGATTCTTATTCTCTTTCCATTTTTCGTCTCATCCTCTTTTCCCACAGTTTCGTTTCCCATCATGCACCTCACCGGCCCAACCGTCTGCATGTATGTGATTACTTTAGTTACTAGTTACTTTACAGATTACATGCTGCGTCACATTTTTAAATGAAAATGAACTCAAGACTTTTTCTGGAGTTTGACTTCTGGGTACTTTGTTACAAACCACCCTGATTTTGTCCTGTTACTTCAGTGAAAGTACTCAGTTACTCTCCAGGTTACAAACACTGACAGATGAAGTGTTCTGTAATCAGTTACACACAGAACCGGTTCCACCGATGGAATGTAACTAAGTACATGTACTGTAGTCCACTACGTTCATCTGATAACTTAGTGTGAGTGACCTGTGAAGCTTCTGTTTGTCTCCTTCTCCATTTCCTGCCTCCTCAGCCCCTGCAGGAGGAGGAGGAGGAGGAGGGGGAGGGGGGGGGGAGGAGAGAGGGGGGACAGCTCAATATCTCCCCCCGGGCCTCTTCCCCCGACCGGACTAATCCCAGCGGGCTGAATGAGCTGCTGTTTACATGGAGGGATTTGTGTGAGATTAGAGCTGAGCGCTGTGGATTAGACACATCAGCAGTTCATGACACTCGATTGGTGAACAATGTGTCGTCCCGTCAGCCGGTCCGGTCCGGTCCGTCCCTCCGTGTCTTATTTCACACTCCAGCACGTATTCAGCCGCTGAACTCCGTTTGGTTTCAACTGTTTTTGTGCACAAAAAAACACGACTTTTCTCCCTGAGAAGCTTTTTTTATTGATCTGAGTCCAAATCTACAACCTGAGAGTTTGTTTCTCATCTCAGTTTTTGGGATTTTTCTTGGATTTCATGAGATCGCGTTCGACTTAAGATTATATATTTATTTTCAATGTTTTGTTTGATTTATAAAATGTCAAGAAAGTGAAAACTGCCGTCAGATGTCTTGATTTGTTCGACAAAAATTTTTCACTTCTTAACGAAATACAACAAAGAAAAGCAGCAAATCCACAAAGTTGTAGTTATTATTGCCTTTATTTGTATGTTTCATTCTTTGATCAAAATAATCAATCGATACTTGTTGATTGATTGTCGACTGACACAATAAAAGCCTGAAGTTGCATCTCTGGGTCAGACAGTTTTATTCTGGCGAGCAGCTTCCTGTCAGAGCTCTAACAGTCGCCCCGTCTCGCCCTCAGGGAGGAGAGAGAGCGCTGGATCCGGGCGAAGTACGAGCAGCGTCTGTTCGTGGCGTCGCTGCCTGGCGCCGACCTGTCGCTGGGCCAGCAGCTGCTGAGGGCGACGGCGGAGGAGGACCTGCGGCTCGTGGTGCTGCTGCTCGCACACGGAGGCCGACAGCAGGTCAACGAGACCTGCGGCGAGGGAGACGGACGCAACGCGCTGCACCTCGCCAGCCGCAAGGGCAACGTGGTCATCACGCAGCTGCTGATCTGGGTAAGACGCTCGCCGCCGGTCACACCGATTCAGTTATCGCCTCGTTTGTTGACGGACGTCATCAGAGGCGTCGTATTAAACTAGCAGTTTCTTAAAGACGTTTAAAGAAAGAAATAAGATGTCAGCAACTGAATTTATCGAAGTTGTGTTGTTTAGTTGACAGCGATGAAGCTCTCTGATTGGTCGATCTCTCTCTCTCTCTCTCAGTACGGCGTGGATCTGATGGCGAGGGACGCCCACGGCAACAGTGCGATGGCGTACGCTCGGCAGGCCAACAGTCAGGAGTGCGTGGACACGCTGGCTCAGTACGGCTGTCCCGACGAGCGCTACCCGCTGATGGCCACGCCCAACCTGTCGCGCCGCAACACCAACCGCAACAACAGCTGCAGCAGCGCCGGCAGCGCCGCGCTCATATGACGAGGACTCCGTGACCTGGGAGAATCCTGATCCTTTATTTTGGGAACCACTACCTGTTGTGACTCTAAGCCCCGCCCCTATCACCCTGACGACCACCGCTGCCGCCGGCTCGTTGAGACTGATTGAGACTGATGGCGGCTCGGCGGCGGCGGCGCTGCGTCCACAGGAGGAGCCGCGGTGGGAAACGTAGTCCGCCTTCATCAGAGCATTTTGGGAAACACGTGACTTACGACAGCCAATGACGGCCAGTCTGACGCTCGAGTGACATCATACCTCATCCGCTGTAATTTAACACTACGCGCCCCAACAGCCAATCAGAATCTCCGGAGGTCTGTCTCGCCAAAACATATCGTCAACACGAGGAAAACTGTGAGACGGAGACATGGAAGGAAGCCGGAGGCGGAGTCTTAGGTGGCGGACTCCGCCTGCAGCGTCAGTGTTTCACCTTTACGTTATGAATTCTGTGAACTCTTTCGCCTTTACACGTTTTTTTAATGTGAAAATATCTCGATGTAAAAGATAATATCAGATCTTAGCGGTAAAACACGAGTGTGATAGATCGCATGTCCTAGACACTTTCTGCTTCTTCGGTTTTTTATTTTAATTTAAGGCCTCTTGGTTTCCTGGATGTGTATATTGTATCTGATGTGCATTGCTGGACCAATCGTTAAACATGTCAACACGGGGACGTTTTTATATTTGTTTGTTTTCCGGGTGTAAAAAGTCGTTAATGTACAGAAGCTCTTGCCAGGCTCAGGGACCGGAGACTGTCGACCGCCAGCCCATCGTCTTTTCCCACAGAGTCCTTCCACCAGGAGTCGGGTCGCATCTGTTTCCACTTCGCTCAGCTCAGAATCCAGCAGAACCAGAACCTGTTGGATCATTCTCTCCATTCACGGGCCGTAAAATATCCAACACAGAAACTCCAGCGACGTCTACAAGTTGCTCCGACAGATTTTTGGTTTTAGAAGACGAAGAAATCAAGCAAATGAACACGAACGACGACGACTGGAACCAGATTCTGGACTTCTGGACCGAAACATCCAAACAGTTTTTATTGGTAAGGTTCATGATTTTGACTGACTTTGTTTGGATTTTAAAGGTTTTTATGAGAGAAGAAAATTCTGAGCTGACTGGACTGAAATCCGAAACCCGTCCTGGTGAAATGATCGTAATTTAAACCGTCCCTGAAGTGAATTTAATTGTTTTTAATGTGTAAAAAAAATGGAAAAGACAAGGAAGCAGCTAACAGCCACACGGAGCGAAAAGGGAATTATCTTCTTCTCCTTCTTCTTCTTCTTCTTCTTCTTCTTCTTCTTCTTCTTCTTCTTCTTCTTCTTCTTCTCCTTCTTCTTCTAAAACTCACTTCCACCACCAGAAACACGACATGAACCCACGTACACGTCACAGTGTCACGTTCCCTCCAGAACCCGCCGCCGTCCGTCCCGTCCAATCAGACAGTCTCCCCGATCTGCTCAGCGAATCACAAAGAAGGGCTTCTTCCTCGTCTCTGGTCTGGAAACCTCCTCGTTGTAAATAATCTCCTCTTTCTCCGTCACCTTCGTGTAAAGTAGAGAACACAGGAAGTACTTAATGTTTGCCGGCATGTCGGGTCGCAGAGTGGAAGTAGATTTATTCTGACGTTTGATCCCAATCTGGATCTTTACGCTGCTCGAACTGTCGAGTCCAAATTCAGACAAGATTGAGTTGAGACCTAGTGGTCAAGTTTCCAAAGACCACTTCAGTCTGATATTCTGAGGCCATTTCAAGTCAGAGCAGCTTCGAGAACGAGTCCAGATCAAGTCCAGATTTGGTCAAGTTTGTCAGAACCACTTGGGTCTGAGCAGCTTCACAGACGCGTAAAGACTGAGTCCAGTTTAAGTGTTCTGAAAAGCAAATCAGGACCAGTTAAACCACAATGGTCTTCTTCATACTGCTGTCTCACAAGTCTCTCCTGGACTTGGTCTTGACTTGGACCGCTGGTCTCGTTTCTGGACTGACAGGTTGTGGACCGCTGGTCTCGGCCCGGTACGTCCTCGTTGGTTTGACTGAGCGTTGATTTCTTTTGCTAGCTGGATCTGAATCATGTGGACTGATCAGGACCGTCGTCTGCTCGTCTCTTCGCTGTTTCGTCCTCAGATGTTCTGAGCGGTCGAGTCGCAGCTTTCAGCCCGACTGTGTATAAAAGCAATACTCATGAACACATCGATCACGGTCGCCGACTTCCCCAGAACCACAAACACACTCTGTTTGTAGAAATGTAAGAAAAAACATTTTCCTCTTTCTGCCTTTTTGTTTTCTTTAACACGCCTTTCTGTTCCTGAAGTCGTCCGACCTTCGTCCTGTTTGTGCCACCAGTCGTCTTAAAGATGGCAACTGATCTCCCGTAAATACTAAACGTATGAGTTTGATCGCATCAACTTTATTTTATGTTTTTATATCCGACTCGTCCCTCAGAGCAAATGCGTCCTATTATTTATGACAGAAATGCACTAAATCTGATTGTCCGTCTGACGTCTGTCCACTACAGCTTCTTTTGTTCATCTTTTATTGGCGCTAACAGTCATTAGCTCGTTTCTCTAAGCGGTGGTGGCTTCCTCTAAACTTATGTGTGCTCTTATTTTGAAAGAACACATTATTACAGAGTACCTAGGGAATCAAAACTCAGTTTATTTAAAGCTTAAAGAAGAAAAAGCTCATTTGAATCTTCTCCTAAATGTTTGTAGGCACCAGAATCATCTCACGCTAACAGTTAGCAGTGAGCAAGCTAGCAACGTGTTTTTATTCAGAGACTAAACGTTGCGTAAAAAATTGGAAAAGATTATTTGAGTTAATGGGAGCAGGAAACATTTATTTTTCAAGCTAGCAGCGAACACCTTAGCATGGCAGCATTGTTTGAGCCTAGTAAATTCAAGCTAGCGCTAGTGGTGAATTAGCTAAACACAGCTAACAGAGAACAGGGTGTAAACATGGGAGTGCTTTAGCTAGATTTTCCTGCTGAAAAACTGTTGAGTCAGTAAATTGTGAGACTTGAAACCAATCTGGAATCCAAAGTTTATTTAATCTCACTGAAGCAGAGAACACATGTCCAAAATGGCCACAGAAACTGCTGAGTCATCCGTCCTTGAAGCGAAACGCAGCTAGCATCAAACAACCTAGCGTGGCAGCATCGTTTCAGCTTACAAGTCAACTATAAATACTTCAATTTAAATGCTCTTTTGTTTCTTCTTTGAAAATGTCATTTTTTTTAGAAAATCGACACATCCTGTGAAGCTACAGCCGCAGCTAGCTTAGCTTAGTTAGCTAACCTCGGCTAACAGAAAAAGTATGTTGATTTCCCTGCTGAGTCTTTTCACTACAGTTTTATTATGTTTTCGCCGAGAAGCTCGGTAATATCAATATTCACAAACTGCTGATTCATCAATCACTGAAGCTAATAAATTAGCATCGTTATCTTCAACCTCACGACTGCCGTCAAGTTTTTTGAGCGTGCTTCTCGACACGAAGCTAAAAAATGAAGGTAAAGAACACTAGAAACATCCTGCGAGGCTCTAATTGTCGCTAGCAATCTGTTAGCTAACGGGTATTAGCATGGTGCAATTTGTTGGTGTTAGCACAGATACGACAAGCTAACGAACTAAACAAGTGAAGCTGCCTGCTTGTATGTAAACCGCCCTGCTTTGAAAGACAACACGGTAACCGCTCACCTTTCTGCTGGCGCTCGCCGCCATCAGCGCCGCCACATCTGTACATAGACCTCAAACAACAAAACAAAGAAGAAACGACTCAGTATGATCACCGTTTGGTTTGTCTGGTTGTGTTTCCTCTTGTAGCCTTTACCTTTAAGCCCCGCCCGCCCGGGCCGTCCTATACATTATTTATGAACGCACCCTGTGAGGGAGACTCCGCCCCCCGTCAAACCTGCGTTTCTGTATATTTTCCTCTGACCTCTTATTGTTATGATTTATCATCCTGACACATTATTGTCCTTACTGTCATTGTTATTCTAATTATTATTATTATTATTATTGTTATTGACCTTCTGTTGGCTGTACAGTACCGTTGTTGAAAAGTTTTACTTAATACAGAGTCTTCTACTGTAATGTGTCTCTTTCAATAAAGACGAGAATAATGCTTCTTAATATAACCTCAAGTGTTCCTGCTCGTTGATCTTCTGTGGGCTCGATCAATTAATCCTGAAAACACTTAAAGTCTGAATTCAGTTTTTTATTTCTCTTTTTTCACAAAGATCAAGTTTTAAAAATTACAGTTTTTGTGGATCTTCTGAACCAAAATCTGTTTCATTTTGGGTTAATTTTGGGCAGTTGAGAACATTTTCAAAGAGTTTCTTCTTTTTCGGTTGTCAATGACTGTGTGTGTGTGGGTGTGTGTGTGGGTGTGTGTGTGGGTGTGTTCGGTGTGTGTGACGGTGTGTGTGACGGTGTGTGTGGTGTTTGCTGTTGTCTGGTAATGAGATAATACCCTGCTAATCCCTCTTTAGCCCCGTGTTTAACAGGAAGAGAGAGTGTGTGTGTGTGTGTGTGTGTGTGTGTGTGTGTGTGTGTGTGTGTGTGTGTGTGTGTGTGTGTGTGTGTCCAGCGGCAGCAGATGGAGCCGCTTCAGTCAACACAGGAAGTTCCTCCACATCTCTGGTGTTAATCTGGACTGGAGTAAAATTACATTGAAGATGTTTTAACGTGTTTCCTTAAATTTAAGACATAAAATTATCATTTTTTTAATCATGAAAATTATTGAATTCCACTTCGAGGTCACCGCTGTTTTTCTCCCGGAGCTCAGAAATAACAGAATTTTACAGTGTCGTTAGAATAAACACAAATGTTTAAAATGTGTGATTTTTCAAATGGAGTTTTGAATCAAAACTCCATTTGAAAATCACACATTTTAAACATTTGTGTTTATTGTAACATAAATGGAGGAGTTGGAGCAGATTGTATAAAAGAGTCAGAAGGTAAAAAAGACTGAAGTAATTGAAACACCTCATCGTGAGTTTGTTCTTTTAAAGGAGCACGCTGCAGTTTTTTGGAGGAGAAATTAAAATATTTACAGTATTAATGAGGTCACTTGTTCCGTAGGTGGCGGGGTCCGCCACAGGTAAACACAGTGGAACAGTATAAACGGTGTTGTCTTTATTCAGTCGGGAAGACAAAGAGTTTGATTGTTTCTAGCCGCTGCGTTAAAGGAACATTTCACCATAAAGAGTCAAATCCAGTCCAGTTTTAACAGACTGTGAAATTCTGACACCACAGAAGAAGAAGACGGCGACACACTCCGTCAGGATTAATCAGCAGGAGATGATCTGACGGGGGGACGCGGAGGAGGCCGATCCCCTCGGGCCTCGTTCGTCAGTCGACCACGACGGCCCGGCTTGATTACAACAAAACTCATTAGAGTCACAGACAGAACCACCGGGTCCGATCGGGGCAAATCCCTGCATTTAGATTTTTGAGACACAAAACTGTTTTTTATTGGCTAAAAAAATAATAACTTGATGTGAAGATGGACGGCAGATAAACTCTTTGCCAGGGTCCATTTAGAAACTGCAGCATTTAAGATCGTCGGAGTTCAGCCAACAAAAAAAAACAACAACAGTATTTTAGTTTTTTTCAGAGACAGTTTTTAGACAAATGTCTTTTTTTTAAATGGTCCAAAAACAACAAATCCTACATCTCCCATAATGCACCTGGGCACACGCTCAGTTTCTGTAAAGTGTGACGCTCCTTTAATTTCCAGTCAGAACTCCATTTAGAGAAGTCGACATTTAAAAAGGTTGTCTGCTTCCTCCTGTCATGTAATAATAATAATAACAATAATAATAATAGCTGTGGATTATTTTCACTATTGATTGATTTTACAATTTATTGATTATTGTTTTAAATTTAAAAAAGCCCCAAAATAAGATGTAACGAGGTACAAATGTTAAAAGATGTTTTATTGAATAGAGGAAAGTTACAGTGGATCATTTTTATTGGCTGTTTTAAATGAATCAAACGATT
Organism: Diplodus sargus; assembly: GCA_903131615.1. Taxonomy (NCBI): domain Eukaryota; kingdom Metazoa; phylum Chordata; class Actinopteri; order Spariformes; family Sparidae; genus Diplodus; species Diplodus sargus. The sequence continues at coordinate 40,757 of CAEMYA010000195.1, read as the reverse complement.
AATTGATTATTAAAAGCTGCTTCTGATTTTTTACATTTTGATTTCCTCCCTGGACATTTTGAGGACTTTTGTTTCAGGATGAAGCTCCACTGAAACTTCACCTGTTGATGACGACACACAGGTGTTGCTGATCTGCTGACGTCACGTCCGTGAGGAGAGCCGGCAGGTAGATGTCTGCCGCCATTTTGTTCCTGATGAGAAAAGAGGCCTGATGGATCTTCACACACACACACACACACACACACACGCCGGTTATAATCAGCGCTAATTAATGCTAATAATTAGCTTCTGTTGTTGCCGTTAGCTGATGACCGGAAGAAGCAACATGCTAGCTGCCCGCAAGCTAAACAGGTATTTATGTCTGTTTTTAATATTATTTAAATTCATTGCTGTTTTTAATGTTGAACAGAAACAAAGTTTAGTTTGTTTTCACTGAACTTCAGTTAAATATTCACTTTATCATATTAAATGTAGTTTAATTCTCTCTAATTTAACCGGAAGTTAACAGAAACCTCTAATTAATGCGTTAATTTAAACATTTAAAGATTAAAACCCTTAAAATCTTTTTTCTTTTTTTGTTTGTTTTGTCTTAAACTTTATTGACAAACGGCTGACAGACAAACACGGAGCAGATTTCCGCTTTTTAAACTTAAATTTCCCTCAAAGATAAATTACAAGTCAGATCATTTAACATGTTAAATCTCCAACATTGAGAGAACAGCAGATTTTGCTGATGCTCGATTAAAAAACACCTTTTATTAATTTGTCCGATCGAGTTTAAATCGATTTGTGGCCTTGAACGCATCAGGCCTTCAAAATAAGATCAAAGAAACGCGGGCTTTTATTTATGAAATCACGTCGTGTGAGCACAAATCTAACTGTTTATATTTTATTAAACATAATCCAAAGTGAGAAGAAGTGTTTTATTAAAGATTTAAACACGTTGGGCTGAAATAAATAAATGAGGAAGACAGAGCAGCTGTGAACATCTGGGCACGTGTCATCGTTTAATTCACACTTATATCTTTCTTTTCTTTTTTACCTCCATACTTCAGGGAATGTTTCTTACTTTTGCACATTTTTATATAAATAAATTAGCAGCGTCCGTTTTTGTCCCAAAGAGGAGAAATGACGTGAGCGCGGAGCAGAAACAGAGAAGAAGAAGAAGAAGAAGAAGGAGAAGAAGAAGAAACCAAAGAACAACATGTTAAAATCACGCGCACACGTCATCACGCTGATGTCCGCAGTTTGGTCCCGCGTGTGTATTTACAGGAGAGGTGTCAGTTCGTGTCCTCCTCCTCCTCTTCTTCTTCTTCACGCACAGTTTTTGGTGTCGCTCCAGAACAGGTCAGATTTGCGGTTCGTCCCGCAGCTTCACGCGCCGCTGAGTCTCGTGTCGAGGTTTCGCGTGTGTGTTTATTTTAATTACCTGTAATTAATAAAATGATGACGTCTGAACTCATCTGTCATTTTAAAAAAAAAGTCTTTCAGGAATTAAAACCAGACTCCGTTTGAAAAAAGGCGAATTTTAAAATCTCGCCGCTGCAGTTTCCTCTCATGACGTCATCAGGGTGAAAAGCGTAATTAACACTTTTGTTAATGAGACTTTTAAAACTCGTCCGTGTTTTAAATCAACTCTCTGAATTCTGTTTGAGTCTGAGACGTTTTTCTGAATGAATTCACTGAACAGATGAAATTAAATTTCAGCAGCTTCATTTTAAAATCCAGTTTTTATTACAACAACACGAAAATCAAATATTGTTCTAATTGTTTCTCTTCAGGAGAACCGGGTCAGGTTCTGGTTCCTTCAGCTGTGGGTGACGTCACATTATCTGTTCAGTTTAATTTAAATTAATTTAAATGTTGACGTCAGAAGTCAAATCATCCTGAAGCGTCTTTAAATCTGACTCGTGTGGTTTAATCTACATGTCGCTCAGAATCAGAACCGAACCCTCGACACGAGCCTCGCTGCCTCGCTGCCTTGCTCGGCGGCTCTCCGGAAGTCTCTTCTTCTTCTACGGTCTGGCCTGCTCCATCTGCTGGTGCTGACTCCTTATTGCGAAGCGGCTCACGTGCACCGGGATGGGAACGACTATTTTGGGGTTCCGGGACGGCTCCCCGGATTTGTTGTTGACGTTTCCGGCTTTGACCCGTTTCCACTTTGCGCGCCGGTTCTGGAACCAGATCTTCACCTGCACCTCGCTCAGCTTGAGCGCATGCGCGATCTGCGAGCGCTCGGTGAGCGACAGGTACTTCTTGCAGTGGAACTCCTTCTCCAGCTCCAGCAGCTGCTCGCTGGTGAACGCCGTCCGCCGCCGCCGGTTCTTTCCGCCGCCGCCGCCTCCCGCCCCGGACCCGCCGCCGCCGGAACCGTGCATGTGCGGGCCGTCGTCCAGACCTCCGCCGCCGCCGTCCCCGTCCTCCTTGTGGCACATGGACGTGAGGTTGTCGTCCGAGCTGTAGTCCAGGTCGGAGTCCATGGAGAAGCTCTCGTCCTTCCGGCCGCAGTCGTCCTCCTTGGACTCGTCTTTACTGTGCGCTCTGACTGTGAGGAGGAGGAGAGGAGTCATCATCAGAACCAGAACCAGAACCAGGACACGTTATCAAACAACACAAACACAAAGTTCACGAGTCTGAACATTTAACATTTTATTCTTATTTACAAAAACATCCAACATATTTATTTTAAAACGAGCTTCAACATTTAAACATTTAAAAATTAAACACGTCACATTTATTTGGTTTTTAATTCTAAAGATTAAATATAAAAACTGTCCGTTAAATCTGATTTACGAGCAAAGAAAAATAATAAAACTGTGACTGATTTATGGATCTGAAACTGAGTGAACAGATTTATAGATTAAATAAATAAATAAAGATGAACTCGACAGAAAACACTTTAAATCAGAACATGATCTAAACTGTTCGATTTGGAGCGAAAGTGTTCGTGAGCGGAACCCAAACTGCTGCACATCTGTGCAGGTGGACTCGGAGGTGGAGGGCTCGTGTCAATCTCCATCATCAGTGTTTGGATCAGAAAACACGCGCTCCGGTTTTTCACGCGTAATTACGCACGGAGCGTCTCCGCGAGTGTTTCTGTCACTGAAACTCTTCAGATTCAACCAGAAGAAATAAAAACTCGGCGGGACGGAAAATGTTTTATTTCTACAAGAAGAAATAAATTTCTGAAGGTTTCTGGATTTTAAAGAAATATTTCAGATTAGATTCATCAAAGTTTTTTATTCTCTGCAGTTTATTTTCTGTCTCGAGGCCTCAAAGAACAAAAACATCCGATTAAATTCAAATCTGAGAAACATTTAATTTGTTCGTTTTAATTTTTAATGTTTTGATTTCTTCTTAAATTATTTAAACACGGTTTTGTTTTAATTAAGAACAAATTGTTATTATTTTAAAAGTTCAATCCCATAAATCAGAAAAGATTCTCGTGTTTTAATTTGAACTTTTCAAATAAAAAATGTGACGAACAGAAGTTCTGTGGGCAGATTCTGAGCCTGGTTCTGAGGTGTCAGGCGGGCCCCGGTGGTCCGGACCTACCTGTGGAGGTTTGCACCGCCGTGTCCGTGTCGTGGAAGGCCGGCAGCCCCGCGGACTCCTTCCCCTGCAGGAAGCTCTTCCCGTCCTCCGCGTCCAGCCGCAGATCCTGAGTTTTGTCGAACACGGCGTGCAGCGCCTGCGAGCCGAACTTCCGGGCCGCTTCCTGGTGCTGCTGGGACGGGGAGAAGCCGCCGGGCAGCGACGCCATGAGCGTGGAGGTGAGCGCCATGCCCTGCGTCAGGCCCTGCGCCAGGCTGGAGCAGAAGCCGCTCTGCAGGCTGGGCATCTGCGGGTGCGGGTGGTGTCCGGCGGGCAGCGCCTGCTGCAGGGCCGGCGGCGGCGGCGGGGGCGGCTGCAGCACCACCGACCGGTACGGCATGAACATCGGGTAGCCGGTGTAGACGAAGTGTCCCGGGCTGGGCTGCGGGGGCCCCCCGATCAGAGAGTCAATGCTGAAGGCGGTGGTGCTTCCGAGTGGCCGCTGCATCACCATGAAGGACGGAGCGAACGCTGCGCTCATATGAAGACCGGAGAAGGAGCGCTGTGGGCGGCCGCGGAGGGAGGACGGAGCCCCGGAGGAGCCGCGGCGGGGAGAGCGAGTTCAGAGCGACGATAATCCGAGTAAACAGAACCATTCCATCGGACCGCTCAGCTGCTAGTCCCCCGCACACACATGGACACTGCTCCTGACGCACCGTGCGCTCCGCTCCAACCTGTCCGGACTGCGGTCCCTCGGCAGCGGACACTTCTCCTGCACTCGCCCGCTGAGCCTGGCTGAGCCTGAGTGTGTGTCGGTGTGTGTTTCCGCCTCTCAGCGCGTCCGGAGCCGTTTTGGATTTAAATTGCGCTCCTCTCTGTTTAATTGCGCTGCCTTCTCCAGGCGGGCCCCGCCCCCTCGCCGCGCTCTGGCTCCTGATTGGTCGGCTGTGGGTGATGTGACGGCTCGCCTTTGGTCTCCTGGATGAATGCCAATTACACAAATTGGGACCACGGGCCATTTAAGGATATGAAAACACATCATGGTAAATAATAAGCTGCATATATTCTGTGTGTGTGTGTGTGTGTGTGTGTGTGTGTGTGTGTGTGTGTGTGTACATACTCACAACAACAAACTGTCAACTGCTCTTAAATCCCAAAATACTTTTTTCAAGAAATATCACTATTGCTCTTATTCTGAAAATCATGACAGAATTTTATGAATGAAAACTTTTATTATAAAACAAAAATGACAATTTATCTTTGTCAGAACAGGACAACAACTGAATTAAATGGAGACATGTTTAAAACAAATAATTCTCATAAGCTCCATTAAATCTTTGCTGAATTAGCTGTTAGCACTTCCTGTTAGCATTGTGCTCATGGACGTACAGACGACGATCACTGCGTTACTATGAGACTAAAGAAAACTTTAAAACGTGACTTTTCTAAGGCAAGTTCTGCACAAACGTAAAGAGCAACCTGAATAAAAAAGTCTCCAGAAGCCCTGAGGTCCTTGTTAGCCGAACTAGTTTATCCTGTTAGCATGCTAAAGTTGATTAATGAGGATGCTAATACTGCAGCAAAAGTTACACAGATATACCAGATTTCTGTTAGCATGTTTTGATGTTTAGCTTGTTCACCCCCTTAGTTTATCGTTTAGCATGCTAATCTTTGAACTGATGCTAAATAATGCTAATGCTAGAGCTAAAGACTGATGTAACAGTTATAAAACATGCTAACAACACTATGAGTCAATACTAAGTCACAGGGGTGCTTTAGCTAAATGCTAATATGCTAATATTTAGTAGGTATAATGTTTAGGATGTTCTCGCTCTTACTTTAGCATTTAAGCATGCTAACATTAACTATTAAGTATGCTAACACGACAACTAAAGACAGATATAACAGACTAGCATGAGACTTTAATTATTCCTTTATGTCCTCAAAATGTTGTTTACATCAGAAGTGGGCGTGGCTAACCAGACGTTCGATTAGCCTGACTTTGATCAGAAGTTGCTATATTTGCTATTCATCAGAACACTATGAACAGAACAGCCTCAGATTTGAGCTTCATGACAAAGTTTTGATTTAAAAGACATTATTTACACTCTACAAGTTTAAATCTTCACCGTAGCTGCTAAGCTAAAAGCGTTAGCGCCGAGCCCCAGCAGCTCCAGAACTGTTCTGTGGACTACGTCACTTTACTTGAATTTATATCATCAGGAGGAGAAGAGGATGAGTGGAGTTACATTATCAGAGAGTTATAAACCTGTTATGATAAATTCAGCTTCTTAATTGAATCAACAACTGATCTCTGAGTGTGTCCCTGCAGCTGAAGCCTCCCGTCGTCCTCCTGCTCGTGTGTTTGTGAGTCATGATGAGGTTTCGAAGTCGTCGGCATTTGTGGGTGATTATCCTGCGATTCATCTCCCGCAAAACTGCACAGCCGAGCTTTAAATCACAATATTTGCTCCCGCGTCGGCATCAAACTCCATTTTAATGAATCCTGTAATGGCTTCCTCATCAATTAATACGAAGCTCGTCGATGCCACCGGCGCTGCTGAAGCCAGAGAGGACGCGGGCGACCTCTGACCCTGAGTGGATCTCCCAGTGGACCCCCACCACCACCTCCCCTTTCTGGGCTGAGTCAAGGGCATGCATGGATACCCCCCCTCCTCCTCTTCCTCCTCCTCCTCCTCCTCCTCAGGGTCACTGGGACACGATCTCATTAAAGGCGGCCTGATCTGCAACTGCAATGCAGACATTAAATAGCAGTATTTTTCAATTAGGGCTGACAAATTCAATCAAAATTCCATAGATTAGGATGAAATGAGGCATGGGTCATTTACAAGGGAATTTAATTGCACGGCCATTAGACAAATAGTACAGCAGTCTCTGTCTCATTATCAATCATGCGGGGGCATCAATAGTAAAAGGTTGTAAGGAAGGAGGGGGGGCGGCGGGGTGTACGAGTGTAAGTGTCCGTGCACGGGGAGCGTGCACGTTACGGCGCTGCCACCACCGCAGAGCAGCTAATAAATATCCTCTTTTGTACTTATAAATTATCCAGTTTAATTAACAACATGGATTATGATTGGACTATGATTTAATTAAACCTTTCCTGCATGCAAGCCGAGCGCTGCGATCATCCATTATGAGCCGGGGGAGAGGGGAGGGGGGGTGAGGGAGGGCGGGAGTGAAGGT
>CAEMYA010000195.1:20426-33957 GCA_903131615.1 Diplodus sargus | reverse complement strand
TCCTCTAATAAGAGCTGCTTACCTGGTAGGATCATCAGTCACTGCAACAAGCAGCGATAATCGGCCTCCGAATGGCGGCGGAGCGTTTACAGGGAGAAACCATTTGATGTAAAAAAAGAAAAAAAAGAAAAAACACCACCCTCACCCTCCCTCCACCCTCACCCTCCCTCCTCGTGCATTTAAATCTAAAGCTAAATGGCACAATCTCCGAGAGTTTGCTGATATTACCGCTGCGTGTTGTAAAGTGGAGGGGATGTGGCGGGAAAAGCAATTATGGCTGCAGCTGAGGGTAGAAACAGATGCCTGGACGGACGGAGTGAGGGAGGGAGGGTGGAGGGTGGAGGGTGGAGGGGACGTCGCCCGGAGCGCCAAACGCCGCGCGACACGATTCAGTCAGAGCGGAGCAGCGTGGCGGTATCAACCTTTCCATCAGCCTCTAAATGCCAGGCCGCGTTTACGCACACAAACACACAGGATGCTGTCAGAGCGCCGGACGGGAACCGGGAGAGGAAAACTCTGCACGACTGTTTTCAAGACGTTTAGTGAAATCTGTTAAATGTTTTACAAAAGAAACTGAACGCCTGATGGATGAAAAGTCACAGAAAGATGATGTGACGGTGGTGCAGAGGCGGTGCAGGTCAGGTGGAGACGTTCAGCAGCTACAGTAACAATCTTCAGTTCTTCTAGCTGCTGAACTGAACTGTTAGCTGGAGATTGTTTTACCCAGAAATAAACAAAAATTAGCAATCTAAGTTCGTCTTGTTGAAATCTGATGTTGACACTTTTGAACTGAAGCTGTTTGATTGTTTCACACAGAACATGATGATGATGATGATGATGATTCTTTATGTTTCTCAGGTCTTTGACCCGCAGAGAGAGAAGCTGCTCTACAACCTGCGGTGAGTTCATTTCAACATTTTTGCTTTTGGCCGATCGGATGTTATAAAAAGCATCTTTGTCGCTGTTAGAGAAGACGATGCTGAGCCGCTGCTACCAACACGAGACTGAGCTGTTGTGCTTTTGTCCCACAGCTCAGATCAATTAACATTTAGAGCACCAATTGGATTTTTGATTATCAGAGCTGAAAGGGGCTCGATTGATTGGCCACTGAGGTCGCCCCGGCCCTGACGATGGCTGATCCGATGAGGGAGGAGGCCTGATGGGGATTGAGTTTCTTAAGTATCTTCTGGCAGCGAGCAGGGTCGCTATTGATTGTTACACTGCAGAAAACCTTCATCCAAACAAGTCATTTAATCTTTGCATTGAGCACGAAAAGCAGATTTTCTGAACTCAAGTGGGAAAAACTCCCAGCGGGGTCATCAGTCGTCCCGATGTGCCCACATTTTAACACATACGTTGTTGTATGTGCAGCTTTAATGTGGAACTGCGAGCGCTGATTGTTTCTGTTTGTCGATTCTTCTTCTCCTGTGTTTTCTTTCTTTCTTCACCTTTAGCACGCTCCTCCACCCATTTTCTTTTCCTGAGCTGTACTTTAAGACATGTATGACGATGGAATTACAAATCAGATCATCTGGAGCATCGACTGTACGAAACAGTGGACAGAACCACCCTGACGTCACCAACAGGGTTCTGAAGGGTCAGAATGAGGCTCAAAGTGGGCGGTACCGACTCCAAGTGATCCTGCGCTTCTTCTAACTACCAGAGCTGCTACAGTTGCCATTATTTCTACTCTTACTATCAGCAAAGTCAATCTGTAAAAGAAATCTGCTGAACTGTGAACATGGCAGAGCTCAGCAGGACACTCATCCACGTTTCTTCATGCAGCCTTTTTTATTTTTGGTTTTATGATTCTTGCTCTCTAAAACCCCAAACAGAACCCGCCGTGTCTGAGACTTACAGGCTCGTTAAAACCACTTCAACCCGGACAAACTGTAAATCCAGCAGGATAAAACTCAGACAACAGGGAGATTCAGTTAAACATCCCGTTTTTACCAGAATCTCGTCATTATTCTCTCATCAGGAGGTGAATTATTGCTCCCATGTGACCACAACGAGAGAGGGAATCCTCTCAGTTAACGTTGAGCCCCCTGATGAAATCACATTAACCCACAGCGCCTCCTTCAGGCCAATCAGAGCGCAGCAGGGACGCCGAGGACTGAAAACAAATGTGCCTGGCAGTCAGGCGTCCTGTGTGGCAGCGTGAGGACAGTTACTGTGTGATAATTGCTGTGGGAGTCTCTTCAGAGGAGGAGCGACGAGTCTGCTGCTGTGAGCCGGACCTGAAAAATCAGACAGATTAAATAGACGAAGCCCTCGAGGTGGATCTGCAGCAGGAGGGTCGCTCGCTTAAATACAGATCTGGGAGTCGACTGTGACTTCATACCTCCTGATCCTGACACGGAACATGTTCCAGTGCAGGTCGAAGGTTTCTGCTCTTTGATTACAGGCAAGAACTGAACTGCACGACAGGACGTGATCTTTACATACGGAGACAGTTACAGCTCAGTGCATTCAACATCAGTCTGCTTTAAAATCCAAACAAACAAGGAAGATACAGAGGAGACAAAAAGAAACGGGTGTGAAATCATTTCTCGTCCTCCGGCAGCAACACAAAGGCCTCATTTAAAACTAATTATACTATATATATATATATAATTACACACTGTTTGACTGAAATGATCTCTGAGGGATTCAAGAGAAAATGGAGCCTGAAACGATCCAAACTGACTCTCTGCTTCTGTTCCTGAATGTTTTCTGTGAATTCTTTCTGAACGATATGAAGTCAAGTTTTGTTGTTTTATAGCAGAATGATTTACATGAAAGCATCGTCACAAACATCCACAAGAAGAAGATGATGAAGAGAATAAAACACTTTATCGTATTTTCATCATTTCACGTCAAAGTTTCAATAATATAATTTTACTTACTAGAGGATTTGAACTCAAACCTCAGCAGCTGCATGAGTCGCGCTTTTTACCGGGTCATGTTTTGGTCATCCAACCGACCAGAACATGTTGAGATGAGAAGTTCTCCTGGTAAAGAACGCGACTCCTGCAGCTGCTGAGGTTGATGGTTCAAATCCTCGCTGTAGTTTTTGCTGTGTGAAGTAAAATGTTGACGTCATAAAAACTTTAATTCTGTTTCTCTACGTCTTCTTCTTTTGGACGTGTTTCACTAAATCGTTCTGCTAAAAAACAACAACTTTCCATTTTGAATGCTGCCGTTCAGATTCAACCTCCTTTTTAATATTGTTTATTAATAATTCAAAGTGTTAATGTTCAAGCACCTAAATGATCTAATGTTCCTCGTCAGTCTTCTCGGTGTGAAACTCAACAGTCAGAAACATTCAGTCAGTCTGGATTGTTTCCAGCTCGTCTTTCTCTTGAATCTCTCAAATTAATTCACTCATGTCTGAAATTACAGTGTAACTTTGATCCATTCTTGTGTTTCGTCCACGAAGGAGCTGCAGTGGAAACTGTAACCGTGACGTGAGCTCCTCACTGTGAAGCTGTCCAGGAAAATTATCTTGATTTTTTTATGCAAAACATTTTGAATCGGTCTTCAGTGAGATGAAGTTAGTTTCTCTCGCAGCTCCTCGCCTGCTTTACAAAGAGTGAATCACAGCCGAGGCTGACGCGGCAGCTGGTCGGCCTCTAAAAACAGACTCACGGTGCAGGAAAGTCTGAAAGTCGGACATCCATCAACCTGCAGCAACTTTCCAACCGTCCTAACAGCAGCGAGCAGGTGTGCCTGCAGCTGCTAATGACTGTTGTTCCACACAGAAACCAGCCTTCCTCCCTCTTTAGGCCGAAACATGTGAAGGCACACAGCTCCACCTTTGACCTGAGGCCGTAAACACATGTAGGTAAGTATACGCTCCCCGCCGCGGCAAAGCCCCGCGGATTAGAGACGTCCAGGCAGCGACACAGTTCAGACGGTGAGAGCAGAAAAACTCACCAGAAGAAGCTTCAGACGAGATAATTAGATCAGCCGCATGTTCACCTCCTCTCCCAGAAAGAGACTTATTTCATTATTACAGCCTTAATCACTGCTGGTACAATCACCCAAATAGGATGCGAGGAGACGGCGGCTAAAATTGGGTTAGAGCTGCTTCGTTCTGCTGGTTTCCTCTGGGTTCACTGTGTCGGCTTCCATTAGCCACATGAAGGCGCCGCGTGAATCTGCTCGTCTGCTCAGAGGAACAGAGGAGCGACGGCGTCTGAGAGGCTTCACATGAATGAACGCCTTGTGTCTAAAAACACCTCGAGTCGAGGTTTCTCACAAGAAATGTCTGAGTTTTATTAACTCGTTTTCTGCTTCCTTTCTGTTTTTATTTCCTCAGAAAACATCCTGTAAAAACATCCAGGGAACCAAAACTAACCATGAACATATAAATACAGATGTTGAAGGAGATTTCGTCAGAACGCAAGGAAAAGTATTTTTCTGATGCAACGTCAGGACGCGACGCATCGAGACGCGATCACTTTCATTTTCTGATTTCTCCCACCGGGAGGAAACCCCGAAAAAATTAGCCGCTCACTGATGGTTCGACACTGGCTGGTGTGTCGGGGAATCTTAGACCTGAAACAGTCTGAATAGAAAGACAGCGCCACCTACAGCGAGGAGACCACGACATGCAAAATAACTCCTGATTTCTGCTAAAATGCGTCTCAAACTGTCAGATTTTCTCCAACACAATCCTGCTCAGACGACCTCGACTCCTTCTTCTTCGAATCGTTTCGTCCCTTGTTATGTAACAAGGGACAAAACGGTGTTCGAGAACAAAATCCAGGCAGAGCTTCAGTTTGTTTCCACAACATGACTGAGAACAAAACTCAGAACTTGATCACGACAGTTTGTTACATTTATGGGTCCAACACAGAGTCGGTTCTGCTCGAGGGTTCTTCCTGTTAAAGGCAGTTTTCTTTCTCTCCTCTGAGAGAAGTTCGGTTTGGACCGGTTCAGTTCGGTACGTGTCATCAGATGAGTTTTGTTGTGGATTGTCGCTGTACAAATAAAGATTGACTGATTGACACGTGACGTTACAACAGGAGACGCACGTTAGTCTCCAGAAAACATCCTGTGATGTAACGTTTGTGTCTGCGCGGTCAAACTAGCATCTCCTGCTGTTCTTGTGCTTCCTGGACGCGGCAGCAGGACGCCGTCATGCTCCAGTTTAACTCAAACGGCCACCGTGGGAATGAAGTCAGTCTGAGCTCGTCAGACTGTCGTCTGGATCTGATCATCAGCTAAATGGCTCAAACTCAAATTAAAGCGGCGCTGCTGTGAACAATCTGATTGTTTGTGTGGAAACCTTCAGACAGTCTGAGAGCTTCGACAGCAGACGGTGTCGCTCTCTGGTTCTCTGGTTCTGTGGTTCTGTGGTTCTCTGGTTCTCTGGTTCTCTGGTTCTCTGGTTCTGTGGTTCTCTGGTTCTGTGGTTCTGTGGTTCTGTGGTTCTCTGGTTCTGTGGTTCTCTGGTTCTGTGGTTCTCTGACTCTCTGGTTCTCTGGTTCTCTGACTCTCTGGTTCTGTGGTTCTCTGGTTCTCTGACTCTCTGGTTCTGTGGTTCTGTGGTTCTGTGGTTCTCTGGTTCTCTTCTCTCGGGCGGCGGGCTGAAAGAGCTGTGACAGATCGCTGGCTGAACATCAGGCGGTATTTAGTTCTGCTTCATTGTGTCAGGTAAGAGGCCGTAATGAGCCCGCCGACAGGAAGGAGGCAGCGACAGTCCAGACTGACAAAGAGAGACAAATGTGGTTTAAGCTTAAAGGAACAGTCCGCCGTTTCACTTCATCAGCAGCTCATTTCTACCAGATTACCTCCTGCACGTGTTTAAAACACGACACCCGCTAAAAATGAGATGACAGACTTCTTTCTCAGTGCTGGGTTTTCCTGCTGTCGTCTGTTTTAAATCCATTTATATATTTTCAGTATGAGGGGAGAGAAGATGCAACAAAGACGTCTGAAAACTCAGAGCTGAACATTTGTAGGAGTTTCTCTTTTCTGTGTTTAAGATCTTTTTACTAAATTGTTGCACATTTTTAGCATCCATTTTCCAGCTATGCTGATTCTGACGATGTCAAGTTTGAATTCACGTGCATCCTCACACACTTCAGTCTACAGCAAACCTTCATCACAACAATGTGAATTCATCCAGTGGTTGTTGAGATGCTAACCAGGGCTAGCAGGTTAACATGCAAACTTCATTAGATATCGTCATAGCATTAAAACAGCTGTTTTCTTATCATCTTGATGATTTAAGTTGATGGAACGACATTTCTACAACCACAAACTGTTTTCACATTTCTGTTTAGATTAAAGGTGTTGACGTGCTCGTTGGTGATGATACGTGTCCACAGGATCCGTCGTTTCTACGCTTCACATTTGTCGCCTGAATTTGAAATCAGGCAACGTAATTCAGCACAACGTGACAACGCTGGAAACTTAAAATGTGGCTTATATCAGGCTTGAAATGTTGAAAGTGAAGCCTCGCATGCTCTGGGTTTCCAAAGACGTCCCTGTGGAGCTTTGACGGGTGGGAGGTGAGTTTCTGACAGCAGCTAGCTGTTTCCCCTTGCTTCTAGCCTTTATGCTAGGCTAGGCTAATCACACCCTGACAGAGAAATCAGCTAAATGTGGAACTATCCCTTCGTAGACGAGGTCTTATTGTGTTTTCAATCCACTGTTGGGTTTATGAAGTCGTCTGTCGGTGTGATGTGGACGGAGCCTCTCGCACTGAACAGCAGATAAACTCCGACTCGTCTGAACGATGGCACGAACGTCTAAACCTGCTCCGACTCGTGCGCGGTGTTAATGAGGCCGCTGTGGTTTTGATTGGGAGAGGAAACGTTTCAGAGGCAGACAGAGAGAGAAGTCAACAGCCACGTTAACCCCTGGACACTCAGACGTTTGATGAAGCGCTGAGCGCCGCTCTCTCCTCACCGCAGATCCAACATCATTAGCCGGGAGAGAGACAGTATGTTTCGGCCCGCACCGCCGGTAATGAGCCCTCGCCGATCATCCCTCACGCCGTAATTAGCGGCGGGCCCGGCACTCGGGCCCCCTGCTCGCCGCTAATGGAGTGAACAAGGCAGAAAACGAGCACTATTAAGGCTGGACATGAATTCCAGCTCGCCATGTGAAACCCTTGAAACATAATCGTCTTCATCATTCAGCGCTTTGACTCCGGCCTCCTCCGGATCGCTGCGCCGTCTTCTGTCTCCAATCAAAGCAGGATGGATGGAGAGATCCGGCGTCTCCGTCTGCAGGTGGGAGACTTCAAATCTGAGTCTGACTCACTTTCATATCCCGGCAGAGAGAAACATGGCGGGATGAAGCGTGCCGTGTGTTGTGTCGACTTGAAGGAAGTCGAGCAGGTGAATAATGTGTCTGCAGATGTTCTGAAGTTTAGACGTCACTTCATTCGTCTCACAAAACTCAGTGATGACTTTGTTTTTACATGATGTTTAAAATCTGGGAAAAGCAGTTTTATTGATTATAAGAGTCCGTTGTGACGTCTTTAAATTAGACTCAGTCCTCCTGATGATGATAGAAAGTAAATCTACTGAATTACATTTCTGTTCCTGCTCCAACTTCCAGACCAACAGACTTAAACTAATATTTAATACGACAGGAGACACAGAACCTCCTCCAGCAGTAAGACACCGATCAATAATCACATGTATTGTTAAACTGATTAATAAATACTTTCAGCTGTAGCGGTTTAGCGTCTGTGACTCCCTGTGAGGCCGACGCCTCCTGTCAGCATCATCATCAGCGCCGACCTTGACCCCGCCCACCCTCGCCCCGCTGTGATCATGCGACCAATCGCCTCGCTGACCTCGCCGGCCGCCGCCGCCACATGTCCCCGCCCCCCCGTCACTCATCACATACAGGCGACACACTAACGGCGCCCCTCATCGCCTTTCCCAGCGTTCCTCTGTGGTTCTAACAGCCACATCAGGGTCGTCGTGGCTTTGACCTTCGACCTCTGCACATGTTTCCTCGCTGCGCCTGTGTGGCTGTAAAATCTGCTCTGCTGATGATTCTTCCTGATTGTGATTCTGTCAAACAAACAGCTGCTCGCTGTAGGTTCTACAGAACAAACGGGAGGAAATCTGTTTCCTCACAGCAGGTCCAGGCAGATGTTCGCCCAGCGCAGGGCCCGGTTCTGCTCCAGGTTTCTTCCTGTTGAAGGCAGTTATGTCTCTGCGCTGTCACCTGGTGCTGCTGATGATGGTCTGTAGATAAATGAATCAAGGAGTTTGATTTGGACCGGCTCAGTCTGGAAAGTGTCCTGAGACGAGTTCTGTTGTTAATTGGTTCTGTGCAGATGAAGAGTATCAAGGAGTAAAGAACAGCACTTGATGACCCGTGACTGGTCCCACCTGCCCTCATCCAGCAGAGTCTGTGATGTCACCAGAGAGTCTGTGATGTCATCAGAGAGTCTGTGATGTCACCAGAGAGCCTGTGATGTCACCAGAGAGCCTGTGATGTCACCAGAGAGCCTGTGATGTCATCAGAGAGTCTGTGATGTCATCAGAGAGTGACATGTGGTCCAGATGTGCATGTTGTCGTCGCAGCCGGAGCTCAGAGGAGTTTGTTAAATATCCAGATCCGTCCGATTAATCACTCATCATCTGATGCGCTAAAGAGTCGTCAAAGTAATTAGCGAATGATTAGCAAATGATCTGGAATTGCTCAGAATCTGACTTATTAGCATAACATTAATTGCTTTGTTTCATAAAAGCCAGCTGGCTAATTGTCCTCTGTTCCCCCAGAACGCTAATTGATCCAGAATGGAGGTGTTTCCCTGTGTGTGTGTGTGTGTGTGTGTGTGTGTGTGTGTGTGTGTGTGTGTGTGTGTGTGTGTGTGTGTGTGTGTGATGAGTTTCTTGCTGAAAATCACCACACTGATATTGAACAGTTACCACGATGAGTGAGTTCTTCCATCCGTCGCTGGAGTAAAAGTACACAGAAATACTGTGTTACAAAGTAAAAGTCCGACATTCAAAGTCCAGCTCGAGTCGAGACATTATGAAACATTTAAATCAAATACATATAATCTAAAATACAAATTATACACAAATGACCCATTTCAGGCTCATATAATTACTGTACTCAAGTATTTTATGCTACTTGATACTTCAACTCTACCACTCAACCAGTGCACTCTAAAATTTAGTCAAGAAGTAAAAATATTCAATCTTTCACCAAACTAAAGAGACTGAAAACTGGTTCTTTTACTACATGAAGCTGAGAATACATGTGTACTTTTATTACTGGTACTTAAAATACATTGAGCTCATAGTACTTGTGTACTTTTGTTTGAACCATATTTTGATATTAAACGATCCGATGCTCATTCAGGAGCTGAGAGGAGTAATGACAGGAATAAAAACACAGTGTAGATGTTCAGTAGATAAAAACATGAATCCTAACATGATCAAATTTATTTGTACAACATCAGACTGTTGATGTTCAGCTGAGTTCTAACGGACGTTAACGATGCAGCACTAAATGAAAACGGTCAAAATGCGGTTGATGATGTTTTAATGTAAAACACTGAATCCTGATTATTGTCAGTCGGGTTTATTGTCTCAGTAAATGTGCTAATGCTGCTGCTGCCCTCTGGGGTCAGCCGGGGTCAGATGAGTCCTCCTGCTGCTCCTCCTGCTCCTCCTCGTCCTCCTCCTCCTCCTCCACTTCCTCCTCCTCCTCCTCCTCCTCCTCCTCGTCCTCCTCGTCCTCCTCGTCCTCCTCCTCCTCCTCCTCGTCCTCCTCCTCCTCCTCCTCCAGCCTCAGGTGAAGCTCCTGCAGGAGTCAGACCCTCGTCTTCATCACGGAGATCAGCTTCATCTCAGCAGGTCAGCCGGCTCGATACACGAGTGAAACGACGAGCTAACAAACTAAAACTCAGTCTTTATCTCCTCACCACCTACATTTATAGATTTCAATAAATTAAGAAATTACTGAGAAACAGTAACAGATAAAAAAAGTGTTTCTGAGCTTAAAACTGTTTATACATTTGTGAGGATGAAACGTGTTTCAGGACCTTTAAAATCAGTGTTTTTTGTCGAATGCTTTCATATTTTTGCTTTAACTCCTGTGAGACTTAACGACACTATGGAGTAAATCAGACTAGTGGTTATAAAATAAAGCAGGTTATTGTTTCATACTGAGTAATCACTGTGACACAGGGAGCTCGTTAGCTCGTTAGCATCCCATCACTGGCTGTATTCCCCCAGTAAACTCTCTGTCCTCTCCGGCTGTTTCGCTCCCTCCTGACTGTCTTCTCAGGATCATGATGTTCCTTCTTCTCCAGAGCTGCACTTCACATCTCAGAGCAGCTCACCTGACTGAAGAACTGAACGTGAACTAGCTGATTTTAATCTGTGTGAACTAACTTCTTCTTGTGAGCCGTGAACGCTGCTGATAATAACTTTATATTCAAAGAGAACAAAGTGAGTTTATGTCTGAAGAACTCTGCCTGTGTTGTTCTGGTTTTCAAGGAAATTAGAGTGTAAAAGCTCAGATGAGCCAAGTTTACATAAAGATCATATAGAATCCATCAGTTTCACTGGTCTTACTGGGACTGAGGATCTTAAATGCCTCGACTTAAGGTGGAACTGCTCTGTTGAGCGAGTCCTGCTGAAACCAGGTGAAGGTGCCATTAAAAGGCAGCTGTTGTCCCCCTCAATTACAGCCCGCCGAGCCTCGGCTGATTGGCGGCCCGGCCGGCGGAGGTCACGGCTCCAGCGGGGCACCTGGGGGCTAATCACAGACCCGGTGAGCAGAGGAGGGCCCCAGTTCTTCAGCTGACGGCCAGCGAGTTTATGGCCTTCTCTGAAAACAGAAGCCCGGCTCATTACTCACATAGCTGCTTCAGTCCTCCCAACAAACATTTACCTGTCCTGCAGCCTGAACGCCTCATTCACAGCTTCATCTGAGCCAGAGAGATTATAAACAAAGAGTTTTAAAGCTGTGACCGACTCAAACCATCCTACAAATGACACAAGTAATAAATATTTGATATAAAAGGACCAAACAGATCTGATTGGATCTGTGAATCGTCTCTTCATCAGCTCATCTGAATGAATCCTGGAACCTCAGCTGGATTCTGGGACCTCCTGCCGTCTTCAGCCTGTTTATGATGCAGCGGGAGGAAACGTCCCTGAACTGAAGGCCGCTGCGTGTCATAGTTACGACACTCCCAATCAATCTACCTGCCGCCGCTTACATTTACAGTAAAGGAGGAGAAACCCGACGGCAGCCCCGGCACACAATGGAGGACATTTACAGCAGGTTTCCTCTTTATGGCTGCGTGTTTGTGAGCTGTGATGAGGAGGGAATATTTAACAGGATGCCTCCACAGAGTCGCTGTGTTGACAGTAAACGAGTGGGAGACTCCTCTGAGGATTCGGGACCTCCGGTGGACCCTCGCTTTGTTAATAAGGCTGTCAGACGACGCTGAGGGCGGCAGCGTTAACACAGCAAACCCCACAGGCCAGAGAGGACGCCGCGAAACAAGAGCTCAGAGGCTGATCAGCGGCAGGGGAGTCAGCGAGGAGGACAGTGTGAATGTATAATCCACATATTAATGCACATGCTTTTAAAAAATGGACTTCCAACCACACCGTATGTAGATGATTTAAAGGAACAGTTCACCCAACAAGTCATCTTCTCCTCCCTCCTGATGATATAAAGCCAGGTGAAGTCTGAAGCAGCATTCTGTTGCTTGAGTCTTGATTTAAAACAGAGAAACAACCAGAACTCCATTAAAACTTTGCAGAATTAGCTGTTAGCACTTCCTGTTAGCAGTGAACTCATGGATGTACAGACGACTATCACTGGATCACTGTGAGACCGAAGGAGACTTAAAAACGTGATGTTTCTAAGGGGAGTTCTGCACATGTGAGGAACGTCTTTGTTGAGCAGATTTACAGAGGTGTATTTGCGATAGACATCAAAATTGATTATATCAAAACCAAAAAAACAGTCATTTTGAAGCTGAAGTCTCTGTATTCACTGTAGCTGCTAAGCTACTGCTCATTCTGGTGACTTGCTGTGTTTTCAGTCTGTATGCTAAGCTAAGCTAAGCTAACCCAGAGTTGTTACAGGGGTCGTTTTCTTGCAGTTTCTCTGGTTGTTTCCATGTCATTTCTGTACATTCAGGGAGTCAAGCCGTCGTCTCTATAGCTGCAGCTGAACTGTCATGACTTAAAAACTATTCCACTTTTAAAAACGTCCTGGAGCTGAACTGAATCTGTAACCAGCTAACGGGATGCTAAGTGTGTGTGCTGACCTCCTCTTCCCTTCAGGGATCAATAGTGTTTGACTTGAATATGACACAGATACATACATATATACGTTCATGCATATATGTATGTACATAACATTTGAGCAGGATTCAGGAGGAAACAAAGGCGCTGGGAGGTGTGTGTGTGTGTGTGTGTGTGTGTGTGTGTGTGTGTGTGTGTGTGTGTGTGTGTGTGTGTGTGTGTGTGTGTGTGTGTGTGTGTGTGTGTGTGTGTGTGTGCGTGCGTGCGCTCCTCGGGGACCACAACTGGAGCAACAAACCTCAGCGCGCCGTCTTCCCGCTCGGGGGCTTCTTTCTTGTGCGAGGAAGGCGGTGGCCCGGACACTTTGTGAATAATTTGATTAAGGACGAGGACGAGCAGAAAAGGTGACGGAGTTTATTCCGCTGTGTGAACCCACCTGGACAGAGACAGACGGAACCGACGAAGACACAAACACGGAGCTCCAGCTGCACACTCGGCAGGTTTGTCACTGAAGGAAGGTGTTGTGATGAATGTGACGCAATTTGGATACAAGACACGTTTAATATTATTAAGTAAGAGGACACATGATCTCCTGGGGAAGCAGACGTAAACAAAATGAAGAAAATATGAGAAAAACATAGAATTTTTTTTTTTTTAAAGTCAAAATTATCAGATAAAAAGTTAAAAATACAAGATCTAAAGATGATATTGTGATAAAGTCAGATAAAAAGATGCAATTATGAGCCATAAAGACAAAATATTAAAATCATAACTAACACATATCTCTCCACCAGCCTGTCCCTTCACTCCTGTTGACCTCTGTTTCTATCACTCTCCCTCTTCTCCTCCTCTTCTTCCACCAGCAGCTTCTACTTCTTCTTCTGCTTCTTTTGCAGTTATTCCGGTCGCTCAGCTGTCACCTGTGGACGGTGACCGGGGAGAACGAAGCGACAGTAAAGTTTATATGTAATCTGTAAGAGGATGATGTCATTATTTTACAGATCACTGTGACATCACTTTGGCATCAGGACTTACTGCAGAATGAAGTAAAAGTCCTCAGGGTTTCTGTTGTAAACTGAACATTTTTGAAGGGTTAGACCAGCAAGTAATCGATTACTTTAGAAAGTAAGTTAATGTAAGCTTGTTCAACAAAAATTAAAATTGTGAGTTTTGTTTACAGGAAGCAGCTCGACTGATAAACACAGAAGATCAGCTGAAGATTGTGTGTGTGTGTGTGTGTGTGTGTGTGTGTGTGCGCGTGTGTGTGTGTGTGTTTGGGGGGGGGGGGG
>CAEMYA010000195.1:5821-19745 GCA_903131615.1 Diplodus sargus | reverse complement strand
AAGAAGAAACATGTTATTGATCTAAACATGTCACATGTTACAAAGACACTAAACAGGAACAATATCGGCTCCTTCTTTGTCCCCAGACTCCCTTAACAAATGTGTCAGTTTAGTGAGTTGTTGAGTGGTCAGTTTATTAAAATATTGTCTGTAAATTTGCTCTGACGTTATCAGGGGATATGACAACCAACCGGTTAAGGTTCATTTTTTATTGGACAGATTGTATAACTGTGCTGACACTGTGGAACTTGGGCTCCTTCTCAAGCTTATCAAGTCCTGATTGTCTTTTAACAACATATGGTCTTTTGAATATCATTTGGGCCCCGCTCCTCATTTCATTAGTATCGCTGATGTTCTGTAAATGGATCCAATGTGTTCAGTCTCTTTAGAATGACTAAATGTACATTGATACATATACAATAATTGGATTTTTATCACTTTTTCAGTTTTGTTTGACACATCAAGATAACTTTTGTTAAACTGATGAAGTTACCATAGTAACAAACAAAATGTTAAAAGCTCACTCAATCTGCTTTCTGGAACCAAAGTTACCACAAATGAACCTGTTCTCCACTTGCAGCTATTCCAGGTCAATATGTTTTTTATTATTATATGCTTCCATTAAACAGCCACTTCATCAGATATCACTGGCAGTTGACAGGAAGGATTAAAGTTTAACAGTCACATGCCTTTTTGGGTGTTGCCTGTATAAAGTTTCATTTACTCTGACAGTTGTGGCGCAGATAGTTTTCTCCGTGTGAACCTCCAGCTGAAGGTAATGTAATAAGTTTGAAATATTTTATTTGTTAGCCCAAGCTGTTGTTAGCTTGGTTACACTAGAGAAAATTGTGCCACTGGTCCTTTTATTTCTACAAATTCACAACTCTCAAATTTTAACTCGAAACAAAGCAACATGAAAAAAATCTGACATGTCGATATTTGTGAGTGCAACTCTACTCCTACTCTTATTCCACCGTTAAGTTAATTGTCAGTATTTGATGTGGACACAGCAGGACAGAGCATCCAGAGGACAGTGAGGTGATTAAACTTTATGTTTTTGATGAAATAAATATGTAACTGCGTCACTAAATCAGCTTTCAGAGCTCTGAACACTCCACCAACAGGCACTATGTCAGTTTGCATGTAAAAATAATAAATGATTGAATAAAAGTGAATTCATATTCATATGTTAATATTTTCTGAAACTTCTTGAAAGTAATTAAATAATTCTGCTACTTTATGTTCTACTTTATCTTTATTTTGCTTTGTATCTCACTGAATTTTCTTATTTCCAGATTAACATTTACATTTTTTTTTTCAAATGACAAGTTTTATGACTCACTATTAACACTAGTCGATAAAACAGTTAAAACTGGCTCCACCTAAACAAACTATAACTTTAAAGTACAAGTTACATTATTAATGACACAATAATATAAAAATGAAACAGTGTCGGGGACAGTCTGCTGAACTTTATTCTCACAGATGAAATATAATAGTGTTGCTGCTACATTAGTTTGTCGATTGTTAGTTTTTTTAATGGACAGCTGCACTTCATCTGTGGACTTCGGCTTCTCTCTGTTTTTATGGCTCAAGCAAAGGTTCAGATGTATTGTTATTACGCAACACCGGTCTGCACAATGCTCCACACTGCACACAGAACAACATATGAACATATGGGTATAAAGGAATAAAGCATTAAAATAAATAAAATACAAATAATTAACCCTAAAAATAAAATCAATTAATTCAAATAAAAATAAATTATATTTACAAAGAATATATGCAGGTAAACATGCACATGTTGTGTATATAAAGCATGTATGTATATGCATTCAATATTGGCACCATGTCTCAGATCATTCAGTCAGTCTGTGTCAGTGAATGCATCACTTCACTTCACTGCAGCTGCATGATGCCATCTAGTGGACTAACAGAAGTCCAGCAGCTGATGTTCTGACAGGAGACATGATGGAAAGGCTGATTTCAGTTGATGTGCAGATGAATGATTTGTGTTTCCTCTCCAGATGAAAGTGTGTGTGAGTTGAGCAGCATGAATCAGTGTGAGGACAGAGAGGAGGGAGGCCCTCCCTCTAAAACCACTGGACCTGGACCTGGACCTGGACCTGAACATGAACATGAAACTAGACCTGAGCCCAGCTGTGTGTCCTTCAAGAGTGACCGGTCTCAAGGTCACCTCATTAATTTCAAACAACACCAATTATCAGTCATAAGGTAAGTTGTTAAGTTGTTCTCAGTATTAAAATGGTTTGGGATAATATGAACTTAAATGTTTATAGTATATACACATCTATATGTGTGTGTGTGTGTGTGTGTGTTCTCATTTTTAGTAACATGACAGAACAGAAATAGAAACATGTCAGCAATAACAGCTGGACTGAGATCAGCTTGCTTAAAACAAAGAGTGAAACATCACTGTGAATTTAATTCTACTGGTGGATTCACAAAACTAAAGTACAACACTGATGGCTACATCACATGGAACAAGTTCTGCAGTTAATGCTTAAAAATGTGTTGTGGGTCAAACAAAAGGAAAAGCAAGAATACATTTTGTACAAGTATAGAACAATCAGCCATATCATCTGCTATGTACACTGCCTACCTGTACCTGTTTGCTTGTGAACATGTAGTCAAGAGAAGTATGTCATAACTTTCATTTTAAAGATCCCTTTTAGCTTTAGCTTGATCCAGTATTCTCTGGTTTCCTCTCTTGGTTTCCTTATGTTTCACTTACTTCACCTGCTACAAGTTTATTTTGACCCGATACCAATTAGCAGGTCAGGTCAGGTAGCATCCAATTAGCTTGTGTCAGCTGTTGCTATCCACAGTAATAAAAGGTCAATAAGAGCTGGAGGGACTAAACCAGAAGACCTGGTGAACCAA
The DNA here is from genome assembly GCA_903131615.1 of Diplodus sargus. Taxonomy (NCBI): domain Eukaryota; kingdom Metazoa; phylum Chordata; class Actinopteri; order Spariformes; family Sparidae; genus Diplodus; species Diplodus sargus. Next base: position 16,841 of record CAEMYA010000195.1, on the reverse strand, counting down.
AGCATTGAACTAAAAGCTGCACTGAAATACAGACTGGACTGTTGCAGTGGGATCAGCAGTACGACCAACACTGTGATGTCAGAGGAAACCATCTGATTCAATGATGTCACCAACACTTTAACTCAAAGGACCTTCAGCTTGTGTTTGTCTCTGAGTGAACAGACACAATGTGACTGATTCTTCATGATTCCTCCACAGAGTGGACCAGGAGAGCTCAGAGGTTCCCAGAGGTCCGTCTGTCCAGCAGCATCAGACACACCTGGACTCCATATTTATGGTCTGTACATGAACAACAACTACTTTTACATCCAGTCTGTTCACAATAATCAGACCAGTGGTGAATCTGTCCAACATGGATCTGATGTTTGGCTCCATGATGTTAAATGTTGTCATTCACATAATGTTCTGTTTCAGCTGCTGGAGGAGAACATTGTCACTTTTGTAAAGAACGAGCTGAAGAAGGTCCAGAAGGTTCTGAGTTCAGATTACCCAGAATGCTTAGAGAGTCAGAGGGAGGATGAGGAGGATGAAGAGCAGAGGAGGAGCAGAGAGGCATTTCTGAAGATCACACTTCACTTCCTGAGGAGAATGAAGCAGGAGGAGCTGGCTGACCGTCTGCAGAGCAGTAAGAGGATTTAAAGATTTAACATGTTGAATATCTGGAACTTGTGTGGTGGTGGTGGTGGGGGGACTGTTTCATCGATAAAAATCGTCGGTGTTTGTGTCAACTTTCTGTTGCACAGCTCCACAGCGCCCTCTCTCAGGAATGGGAAAGCAGTGTATCAGCTATAAAATTTTACCACCATGCCATTTACTGTGTCATGTCATGAAAGATTCTCTCTTCCTTGGTATTCCCTTGGAAGGAATGACAGAGAGGGAACAGCAGTGGTCACACATTATTGGTCATGTCTATCCAGTACAGGGTTAGGGTTACCTCAGTGTTACCTTAGCGAGTGACTGTGAACTGACTCTCATCTGACTTCCTCAAAACTTCCTCACAGAGAATCAATTTCTTCTGAGATCATTGAACACTGCCCAGTCAGGGTCAGTTTTTACTTGTGGAAGGCTTCAAGGCATATTTAAATGCACAACAATATCTTAACACTTTCATCATCCATGTCTGTAAAAGTTAACAAGCAAGGTTGATGGGTTAAGGACAATACAGCACTTCAGTGTGACATAAGTCATGGTAAGCAGAACTTTTTGTCGATGCAATATTCATGCAGTGGTCAAGTGAGCAGGTTTTGCCTGAAGAATAAGGGAGTGAGCAGCATGTGGGACATGTACAATTAGGGGACCCATATCAACAATATAAGCTGTGGCCGACTTTGTTTTTGTAGCGGCTGCTACAGCCCTTAGACATGCCACCATAGCTCTGTCTGGGGTGCAAAGGTATTTTAAATTATAACCAATTGGTCGCTGATTGTGACCATGGGACTGAGTAAGTAATGCTGACATAAAAGGGGCACTAAATTAAGCTTGCTTGAAGTCAGCGAAGTCTGTCTCTGCCTGGTGTCAAATTCAGTCCAAGTCCAAGAATTCTTCTCATTGATTAGGCTCAGGGGTTGCACAATCATGCACTGGTGAGACTGTCATCTTTGTCCAGGATTCTGTGGCCCGCCCACCTCTAGTCTTTTTGGGGTTGGGTAGTTTCCCTGCAACCTCCTTCAATTTGTCTAGATGACATGTATAAAACACTGCTGGATCCAAATGGGAGTGTGGCTGCTCACCTGTTCACAGCTGGGAGTTAGGAAACATCATCATGTGTATCTGGTGCACATCCCCTCTGTCCTCATAGCTCCACAGCCAAAAGTCAAAGGAGGTTGCTATTGGAGAAAGAGACTTCCTTGGAGGAGCAAGGTTAGTCTTTTTCTTTTTAGGAGTCAGAGAGAGTGGACAGGTCAGGGTAAACTGGTTTCCTTCCCCTACCCTTTCACAGTCTTTTCAGACTTTTAGATTAGGATGTGGGGTATCCACTTCATGTGGAAGAAGGCCACAAAGGAATAACATGGAAACATACTCAAGACCACAAATGAATTACTTTGCCCTTGTACACAATACCAATCAAAAGTTTCAAGACGATGAAGGAATTACATAACTGTCTACCCAGGTTTCTGAACTTTAGAGCAAACTATAAAAAATTGTTCCTATTAATATAGTTTTATACCCTTTTTTTTTAGCTTATTGGGAAACTATTGATGGCCTAATGATGTTTTAAAAAATGGAAGGGTGCACTGGGTCAGGAACAGTAATGAAATAATGTAGAAGTAAGTATGCCGTTGCTCCTCAAGGATACAGCCAATGGTCAAGTAAAGATGAAAAACAGTGTCTGGCCCAAAAATGTATTTTGAACCACTGCTTTAGGGGAATCAAATTGTTGCATGTAATTCATGAATCTCATCATGATCTTTCTTGTTATGTGTTCATTTAGAACATCTTGCTGCAGGTTGCCATGGTAAACTAAAATCTAACCTTCAGAAGAAGTTCCAGTGTGTGTTCGAGGGAATTTCTAAAGCAGGAAACCCAACCCTTCTGAATCAGATCTACACAGAGCTCTACATCACAGAGGGAGGGACTGCAGAGGTCAGCAATGAACATGAGGTCAGACAGATTGAAACATTCAGGAACGCAAACAGACCAGAAACAATAGTCAGACAAGAAGACTTCTTTAAAGCCTCACCTGGAAGTGATGAACCAATCAGAACAGTGATGACAAAGGGAGTGGCTGGCATCGGGAAAACAGTCTTAACACAGAAGTTCACTCTGGACTGGGCTGAAGACAAAGACAACCAGGACATACAGTTCATATTTCCATTCACTTTCAGAGAACTGAATGTGCTGAAAGAGAAAAAGTTCAGCTTGGTGGAACTTGTTCATCACTTCTTCACTGAAACCAAAGAAATCTGCAGGTTTGAAGAGTTCCAGGTTGTGTTCATCTTTGACGGTCTAGATGAGTGTCGACTTCCTCTAGACTTCCACAACGCTGAGATCCTGACTGATGTTACAGAGTCCACCTCAGTGGATGTGCTGCTGACAAACCTCATCAGGGGGAAACTGCTTCCCTCTGCTCGCCTCTGGATAACCACACGACCTGCAGCAGCCAATCAGATCCCTCCTGAGTGTGTTGACATGGCGACAGAGGTCAGAGGGTTCACTGACCCACAGAAGGAGGAGTACTTCAGGAAGAGATTCAGAGGCAAGAAGCAAGCCAGCAGAGTCATCTCCCACATCAAGACATCACGAAGCCTCCACATCATGTGCCACATCCCAGTCTTCTGCTGGATCACTGCTACAGTTCTGGAGGATGTATTGAAGACTAAAGAGAGAGGAGCACTGCCCAAGACCCTGACTGAGATGTACATCCACTTCCTGGTGGTTCAGTCCAAACTGAAAAATGTCAAGTATGATGGAGGAGCTGAGACAGATCCACACTGGACTCCAGAGAGCAAGAAGATGATTGAGTCTCTGGGAAAACTGGCTTTTGATCAGCTGCAGAAAGGAAACCTGATCTTCTATGAATCAGACCTGACAGAGTGTGGCATCGACATCACAGCAGCCTCAGTGTACTCAGGAGTGTTCACACAGATCTTTAAAGAGGAGAGAGGACTGTACCAGGACAAGGTGTTCTGCTTCGTCCATCTGAGTGTTCAGGAGTTTCTGGCTGCTCTTCATGTTCATCTGACATTCATCAACTCTGGAGTCAATCTGTTATCAGAAGCACAAAGAACAAACCATCAATCTACAGAGACACACTTCTACCAGAGTGCTGTGGACCAGGCCTTACAGAGTCCAAATGGACACCTGGACTTGTTCCTCCGCTTCCTGCTGGGACTTTCACTGCAGACCAATCAAACTCTCCTACTAGGTCTGATGACCCAGGCAGGAATGAGCTCACAATCCAATCAGGAAACAGTACAGTACATCAAGAAGAAGATCAGTGAGAATCTGTCTCCGGAGAGAAGCATCAATCTGTTCCACTGCCTGAATGAACTGAACGATCGTTCTCTAGAAGGGGAGATCCAACGGTACCTGAGATCAGGAAGTCTTGCAGCTGATGTCCTCTCTCCTCTTCATTGGTCAGCTTTGATCTTCATCTTACTGTCATCAGAAAAAGATCTGGAATTGTTTGACCTAAAGAAATACTCTGCTTCAGAGGAGGCTCTTCTGAGGCTGCTGCCAGTGGTCAAAGCCTCCAAGAAAGCTCTGTAAGTGGGACTTATTCATCGTAAAATTGTTTGTCTTTCAACCAGAGAAATAGAACATTTTTTACTGCTTTCCTCACTATTCTCTCTCCAGATTGAGCGGTTGTAATCTCTCAGATAGAAGCTGTGAAGCTCTGTCCTCAGTTCTCAGCGCCCAGTCTTCTAGTCTGAGAGAGCTGAACCTAAATAACAACAACCTGCAGGATTCAGGAGTGAAGCTGCTGTCGTTTGGACTGGATAATCCAAACTGTACACTGGAAAATCTTGGGTCAGATTTTGCTTAAAAGATTGAAATTATGTTATTTACTTTATTATTTCAGCTCCATTTTCCTTAAACAGTATCTCTCATGTTAGAAATTCAAATTTTGAATGAATGAATCTCAAATTAATTTTGTTCTTAGTCCGATGAACATATCGTGCAGAATTAAATATTAAGTCTGACTGAGATGGAGAAACTCAGTTATGATTGGATATTTTGTGACTTTGATTACTAGATGTCTCTTTAATTTTGAGTCAGTCATGATCAATTGAGTAAAACGGCAAGGATTGTAATGTGTGCTGAGGAATGATTATTTATATACTCCAAATATCCAGACTCAGTTTTTGAACAAAGATGTCATTTTCTCATATTTCTTTGCTATTTCTTCTTCAGGTTGAGTTGCTGTAACCTCTCAGAGAAAAGCTGTGAAGCTCTGTCCTCAGTCCTCAGCTCCCAGTCGTCTAGTCTGAGAAAGCTTGACCTTAGTGACAACAACCTGCAGGATTCAGGAGTGAAACTGCTTTCTGCTGTACTGAAGAGTCCACATTGTACACTAGAAACTCTTAGGTATGATCAAAATACTGTTTGTTGTAAACAAGTTGAAATTTAAAGTCAGCGGTCCATACAGTTTGAACAGGTTGTTTGAACTTGTGTTTTTATAGTAGAGATATTGTTTACTTTTTTCAATGTACGTCGTTAATTCAGCTTCATATATTGTACAGGGGTGAAATGTAAACTGGCTGAACTGAAGAAATGTATTCATGTGACTTTTATGACTCGATGTCCAGATTGAGTCAGGATTTATCATCTTGACATGGCAATCAAAAAATCTGATGCTGTCTAGTGGTTTTGAGATTATGATAATGAAATATTCAGTGCAATGTCTTTCTTTATCTCTAATGTATAACAACTTTGTATTGTTCACAAACATGAGGCATCACATATGCATACAGCAGAGATTAACTAAACAGGCAGTTTTTATTACACTCATACTGATGCACAAAAAAGCAAATTACAAGTTTCAGGCCCCCACCCCTACTGTTGGCCCAACTGTTTACCATATATATTCTAAACCTTATGGTTTATTAAACACAGTTGTAGTCTCATGTTGTACAACAGTCACTCTTAGATTATATTGCAAAGCATTATACCATTTAAAAGCACATAAGATGTGGCAAGTACTGTAAAGTGCTTTGAGTACTGAAAAAGCACTATATAAATGCAAGTCCATTTACCATTATAAGCATTTTAACACATTTTTTTATAGGACTCCGAATATTAAAATTGAATAGCAAGGATTTTCAAATGATGATATGAATTTATATATGCTGTATCACAAAAAGTCAAGTGTCAACATATTAACAGAAATATTATTTGACATCTTATTCGTTGTTTCATATCTAGACTGAGTCTGTGTGATCTCTCAGAGAGAAGCTGTGAAGCTCTGTCCTCGGCTCTCGGCTCCAAATCCTGTAGTCTGAGAGAGCTGGACCTGAGTAACAACAACCTGCAGGATTCAAGAGTAAAGCTGCTGTCGGTTGGACTGGGGTGTCCACACAGTGAACTGGAAACTCTTAGGTGAGGATTTTTATCGTTTATTTGTTTTTGTTGTTGAATTACTTTTCAAAAGTAGGTTCATCAAGTACTGTATGTAGGTTAAAGAACAGACTTGTTTCATGTTCCACTTTGGCAATCCTCTTACTTTTCATTTTGCGCCACAATTCGGTAAACTTTTTTTTTTTTTTTACTTTCTACTTGATGGCTAATTATCTGTAAAACTGATTATATGCCCTTAAGCCTGATCTGTACTATGTGTTGACTAGTGTTGAGAATTAGGAATTGAACAGCAAACATCATATCTGCTCAACATGAATTCAAAATGTGACACTAAATGTGACAATAATTGTTATTATAAGCACAGTAATATGCTAATGTAAGTACCCCCAGATGTCCTTCCATGTTTGTTGTTTTGTGTGTTTGCAGGCTGTCAGGCTGTCTGATCACAGAGGAAGGCTGTACTTCTCTGGCCTCAGCTCTGGACTCCAACCCCTCCCATCTGAGAGAGCTGGATCTGAGCTACAATCATCCAGGAGACTCAGGAGTGAAGCTGCTTTCTGGGAAGTTGGAGGATCCACACTGGAGACTGGATACTCTCAGGTATGAAGAGTCCTGCTGCAGCCACAGACAATAAGTGTGGTGGGTAGTAGATACAGACAAGAATGATTTGCACATATGCACATTTCTGTATCATATCATGATTGGGTTTGAAAGAGGTATCATTGAAAAGCTCAGTCCTCTACAAGCGAGGGTGGCGCAAGGTTCACCACTTTGTGAAACACATGATTGTATAAAGGATATTACTTCCATGCTGAAAGAGGATGTGCTGCTCTGACCCCCCTCCTCCTTTCAGGGTGGAGCCGGCTGGAGTCCGATGGTTGACACCAGGGCTGAGGAAGTGTGAGTGTCTTTTTACTGTCATTCATCAAAACACTGTGACATCACTCATTCACATCTGTGATGTCATCATCACACTGATGACACATTAATAACTGCCGCTGTGTTGTGTCTTTTTCTCTCCATCAGATTCCTGTGAGCTCACAATCGACACAAACACAGTCAACAAAAGGATCAAACTGTCTGACAACAACAGGAAGATGACAAGTGTGGAGGAGGTTCAGTCATATCCTGATCATCGAGAGAGGTTTTGCACATGGCCTCAGCTGCTGTGTAGAACTGGTCTGACTGGTCGCTGTTACTGGGAGGTCGAGTGGAGCGGCAGAGTCAAAATATCAGTGAGTTACAGAAGAATTAGAAGGAGAGGAGACAGAGATACCTGTGTGTTTGGACTGAATGATCAGTCCTGGAGTCTGTGGTGCTCTGACGATGAGGATGATGGTCGTTACTCTGTCTGCCACAAAAACAGACAAACATCCATCTCCTCCTCGTCCTCCTCCTCCTCCTCCTCCTCTGGTAGAGTAGCAGTGTATGTGGACTGTCCTGCTGGCACTCTGTCCTTCTACAGAGTCTCCTCTGACTCACTGATCCACCTCCACACCTTCAACACCACATTCACTGAACCTCTTTATCCTGGATTTGGGTTCTGGTACAAGTTGTCTGGTTCTTCAGTGTCTGTTTGTTCTCTGTAGGAGGGAGGGTCTCCTTTCAGAAAAACATTCTCATTACTGAACAGTTGAGGTTGTGTCAATGATACTTTGTACTGGAAATACAGAGAAGACAACAGTTACAACCATGATGAGCATCTCAATTTGTTTTCTTTTTTATACATGCTACACCGTGTAAAGAGAGATCTGCAAATGCACAAGGCAATCTTCATTTGTGTGGAGATTGTCTACATCCAGTTACTTTAAGCACAAGCTTGCAGGGCTGGATGCTGTATTGAGTCCAATAAGCTGAACCAGGACCAAACACGGTGAATATAGTACCAAGGAGATTTACAGCGCTCTGACAAGGGCAGGGATTACGACAGGGTCAAACCCGCAGCTAAATTCAGCAAGGAAACCAATTCAGTACTGCTTTTCTTGTTGTCAGACTGGTCTCTGTCATTCCAGCCACGTTAACTTGACTTAGCACAGGTAACGGCAGAGTTAACAGCAGTAAGTGGTCACTTTAGCAACAAGTACAGCTGTCTGTCCATCAGGAAACTCAATAAATTACAGAGAGCTGAGGCAGAGCAGCTGGAGGACATCAGAGGTCAAGCCAGAGGAAAAAATGTCCATACTATCCCATTGCCTAAATGGGCTTGATAATCTGGACAGTGAACAACTTCCTCTGTCCCTAGACCCTTGATGCGAGTGAGGAAAAAACAATAAAAAACAAAAATGGAAAAAAGAAAAATGGAAAAAACCTTAGCAAGAGCAACAGAGAAGGAATTTGGCATTAGATATTGAAATCAAATTCCAAGTCATTGCCCTGTATCGCTATTTTCCTGGTTGATCTAAGATGTTTCGAAAAATGATAGATCCACTCTAAAGTTCTGCTTGAAATAACAGGATGCATCACGTGGTATGTATGCTGTGCAGCTACTGAGGCACACAGACAAATCTCCCTACATCTCAGTGCAATATCAAATCTGGACACAGATTTAGAGATTCCTTTTCTTATTCACAAATCTGGTCATGCAGGCATGCATTGAGATTCAGTCACAAATCTTTCTACCCACGTTTGTAAATACTTCTGCTACAATGATGGCTCTCCTGTAATACTTACTGATACTGATTAAAGTCTGTATAATTACCACTTGACAAACCAAATAGTTAAAGTAACATTAAGTTATGTATACATTGTCTATATCATTAGCTGTAAATTACTAAACTGTAAATAATTATTGAGCACAAGGCTGACAATGGAATGTACTCGAAACTGAACCTAAAACAAGTATTTACTGGCTTCTTTCATGTGTTTTTAATGATAACAAAAAAGTTCAGTCCACCATAATGATCATCTTTTTAAACTCATCTAGTTGTGTCTGCACTGGTGTCGTAAGTGTGTGAAAGATAAAACAATTGCCCAACATTTGTCCAAGTAGCTGATGAAATTTCTTAGATTGATACAGTGCTGCTTGGAAGTTTTTAGGTCACTGGTTCAATCCTCATATGATTCAGTTAATTTTGAAACCAGAGGAGTGAAACTCTCCTCGAAACAAAAGTCACATATAATATAACCCATTAGTTCAGGATGTTACAGCTGTGCTGAGAAGTTTGGAGTTAAGTCCTTGGGTGAATTTTGAGGGCTGGTTTCCAAAGCAAAGCATGAAAAGCTCTAAGAAACAGAGGTTCACATATGATACACAGTATGTATCTCTGTATTTTCTATGAAGTGGGCTAAATGTTCAATTGTAAAACACCATTTCACATGTCTTAAACACTTTTACTAAAACAGTTTCCTTCCCTGTTTGAAAATTTAAATAAACATGTAAATAAAAGGGAGGGCTGAAAGTCAAATAATGAGATAATGCGGGGATCATTGAGTCAGGTGAACAATGAGAGTTATTTTTTTAGTTTTTTTTTAGTGTCAATAAGTGCCAGAGTTCTAATATATTATTTGAACTCGCACAGGAAACCTATAAAGTTCAGAAAAATGTTAAAATTAAATTTTTGTGAGCGAGAGTGACCAAACATAGTAAGTTCACAATTAAGAATTGATCTAATTGTTTCTTGTGTCCAAAGTACATTTTTACACTGGTTCATCATCACAAAAGCCACATTTGTTGTCAGTGTCTAAAAATGTTGAAAAAATATAGACATGTTGGAAATATGTTCTGTAAATACATTGCAATGTTAATGTGTACTTCTTTAATCTTAGGTAATATTTTGTATTAATGGTAATAACCAGGAAGAAGCTGTCTCAGAAGGCTTTCTGTCTCCTCTTCCTCCACCTTCTTCTTCGTTGGTGTGGCAGCTCCTCCTGCTCCATGCTGTCTCTCTGCAGAGCACCAACAGACCCAACACATATCTGCAGGGGCAGAGCGCCCTCTGGTGGCTGCACACACACACTGCATCTCTGTGTGGAGACTCACAAAGCCCTCTGGTTTCTATCACAGCAGCTACATCACACACACACAGATATTGTGTCTCCAAGCACCATGTGACTGACAGCTGGACACACCTGCAGCAGGTAGCTCAGTGTGCTGGAGGACTGGCAGGAAGTTCTGACACTGTGACTTCAGTCCTGGACTCAGTGTGAGCTTTGAACACAGCTCTTCAAATAAAAGAGGCAGAAGCTCAAAGCAGGACGTTCGGGTCTCTGCTGGGCTGGTCTGGAGGTTGTGGGTTTGAATCCTGACTCTTTCTAAAGCTGCTGCTCAGAAGAAGGAGTGAAAACCTCTGAGAGACTCTTTGCTCTCGTCCTCCTGTTAGCTCAGCAGGAGAAACCAGGGCTGCAGGTTTGGAGGTTGTGGGTTTGATTCTTGATTGATTTTTTTGGAGTGTTGAGGTTCAGAAGAGTGAAATGTGAAAGTAACAAAGAGCATCAGTGAGATCTAGTAGTTCAGGCTGATAGAAGCCTGATCAACAGTCTTGAGGTTGTGGGTTCAATCTCTGGGCAGTTCAAGTCATTTTTAAAACATGATGCCCAAAACAAAGAATGAAGTCCTCTCAGAAACAGTGTTATATTTCCAACAAAATAGCTCAGGAAGATAAAGTGATGCTGTGAAGACTGAAGTTCGTGGGTTTGATTTTTGATTAGTTTTCAAGTGTTGAGTTTCAAACTTCGAAATGTGAAAGAAACAAAGAGCATCAGTGAGATCCAGTAACTCAGGCTGATAGAAGCCTGATCATAAGTATTGAGGACGTGGGTTCAAGAAAAAATCTGATTGCCTTTCTTTATAGATTTCAAAGCTTTATTGTCATTTCATTGTACAAACAAAAGTCGTACAACAAAAATGAGATGACGTTTCTCCAGGATCAACAACACAAACACAATAAACACACAGTCAGTTTTGAATGCTGCTGTTTCCACCTTTCAGAAACAGGTGAGCATCATCAAAGATTGTATAGTCTTAGGGTTGACGTTCACCCAAAAGACAATCCTAAGACTATAC
>CAEMYA010000194.1:3297-30643 GCA_903131615.1 Diplodus sargus | reverse complement strand
TTTTTTTTTTTTTTTTTTTTTTAGCTTTATTTATCACTTATATGCATATGGTAGCAGTGCAGTATTCATAGAAACAACACAACAGTAGTAATCGGAAAAACAAATCAATGATACAGAAAATAAATACCAAAATAAAAACAAATAAAGGGAAAAAAAATGCCAAAAATTAAACCGAATTAAAGATATTGAAGTGGGAGCACAGTCTCACAGTTTTGATAGCTTTCTTGTTCTTAGCAGAGGATAGTGACTTAAAATACAACTCAGATTCTTTCATAAAGACACAAAAAAGAGGTTTCACTTTGGCAAATTTACATTTGTGGATGTAAAACTTTGCAAGAATTATAATGAGATTAATTAAATAAATTTTTTTTCAACTGAAATGTCACTCATTATAAAACCAAAAATCACATTCTGCAAGAGGAGCTTAAAGTCACAGAAAATATTGTCTAAAATAAATCTACAGATATCTTGCCACAGTTTATGGGTATATTTACATTTCCAAAATAGATGGATAACAGTCTCAGTATTGATGTCACAAAAGGCACAGTTTAGATCTAGATCAACATATTTGAATTTAATAAAGAAGGATCTAACTGGGTAACATCGATAAATAATTTTAAATGACACTTCTTTCACCTTGTTAACCACAAAGAATTTTTGAGGCAGGGACCAGATTTTTTCCCAAGTTGTTTACATGACTATTCCAGTAAGATATTACAGGTGGAACAGAAACAATATTACCTTGGAAAAGAGCACGGATCTTACGGTTATTCTTACAGCCAAATGGGTTAAAGCATATGTTACCAACTGGTGAGCCAGTTACATGAGTAAAAGGAATATCAGGCACAGAGACAGACATATTACTCTTGAATAACATGAGTAAACCAGACGGAATAGCATCGAAGACTATAGCATATTATTTAGGAGATATAGGTATCCCATAGTGTTGAAGAAACTCCTGATAAGAAAATAAAATACCATTGCTGTTGAATAGCTGTCTTACCCAAATAATGTTGTTGTTAAACCATTCCCCAAAGAATATGGATCTGTTCTTGTAGAGTATATCTTTGTTATTCCAGATAGAGTAACGCTGTGGCGAAATATTGTGTTTGTATATCATAGACCAAGCAAGCAATACTTGTTTATAAAAATTGGAAAGGCGAACAGGAATCTTTTGGATGTTATAGTTACACACTAAAATTAATTTTAAACCACCAATCTTAGAAAAAACATATTTGGAGATACAATTCCATATTGAGTCTGATTTTTTCAGGAATTGTTTGATCCAATTAATCTCGAAGGTGTTGTTCAAAGAATCAAAATCCCAAAAATTTAGCCCCCCATTCTCATATGTGTTTATGACAACAGACTTTTTTTATGTAATGCGTTTTATTTTTCCATAAAAATTTAAACAACATCTGATCTATGCATTTGATGGTTTTATTGTCAATATATAATGAGAGGGCAGCGTAAGTAATTCTATATATTCCTTCTGCTTTTGTTATCAACGTTCTACCTCTTAAAGAAAGATCTCTTAGAGATTAAATCTTTTTTGAGCTTTTTCTATAACTGGGGTAAAATTTAAATCATTTCTAGCTTTCTGATCTTTAGTGATGGAGATTCCCAAATATATTATTGTATCTTTTACAGGGATGTTTGATATTGAACGAGTAGCTGAGTCTTTCACTGCCATTAACTCACATTTGTTTACATTTAAGTACAGTCCAGAGGCTTTAGAGAACACACTGATTATGTTTAGAGCATGAGGTACCTGAGTAGAGTCTTTTAAAAAAAATAGTTGTATCATCTGCAAGCTGACTGATGACAATTTCTCTTTCTGCAACTGTGATGCCTTTCAGAGCACTTGATTTAATATGAATAGCTAAGAGTTGGGTGACAAGGAGAAAAAGGTAGGGAGAGATAGGACAACCTTGGCGGATTCCTCGTTTAATGTCAAAGCGTGGAGTCATGCCAGAATTCAATTTAATTGAACAGTTACTATTAGCATATAAGGTTCGAATAGCTTTACTAAAGAAATGCCCAAAACCAAATTTTTCCAAAGAATTAAAAATAAACTGATGTTCAACTGAATCAAAGGCTTTGTAGAAATCTAAGAACAGAATATAACTGTTATCAGTGATTAATTCAGAATAATCTAACAAATCTAAAACCAATCTGATGTTATTAGATATGTGTTTATTATTCATGAATCCAGATTGTGATTCGTCTATGACAGTATCCAAAACTAATTTAAGCCTTTTGGCAAAAGCTGCTAACACCTTATAATCAATGTTTAAAAGACAAATGGAGTGCCAGTTATCAAAAAGCAGTACATCCTTTTTAGGTTTCGGGATAAGTGTGATTAAGCCTTGTGTCGGGGGGAGTGATTCATTATCTATGCTTTCTGTGAAGACCTTTAATAAGAATGGGGCTAGTTGTTCCACAAAAGCTCTGTAAAATTCAGAAGTAAATCCATCCACACCGGGAGACTTGTTATGTTTGAGGCTATTGATGGAATCAATTATTTCCTGTAATGTCAAAGGAGCATCACATATATCTCTGTCTATATCAGTAATATTATTCAACTCAATAGAATCTAAAAAGGCAGATGCACTTCTTTCACAATATTGAGAGGTATATAACTTTCTATAGAAGTTTGAACAGCGAGTAGCAATTAGCTTGGGGTTATCACATATAGTATTATCAATTTTAAGTTGCTGGATAGAGTTAGTTTTGGAATGAGATTTTTCCAACCCAAAAAAATAGGCAGAATTTTGTTCTCCCTCTTCCATCCATTTTTGCCTCGACCTAAAAAAAGGCACCCTTTGCTTTAAGCGTATATAAGTTGTTAAGCTTACTTTGATATTCGGTGAGAGTTTCTTTGTCGTCTGTAGAGAGACAATCTGGGGGCTTTTGACAAAGGGAGGTTATGGTAGATACTATCTCATCTTCCTCTGAACTTCTCCACCTGGCTAGATCAGAACTATATTTCCTTAAGTACTTAGCAGTTTCAAATTTCATAAGTTCCAACTTGATACAGTATTTGTTAACAATTTGAGCCTCAATCCAATATTTCTGAATAAGTCTTTTAACTTTTTTTACATCTTCATAAATTAAAATTGAACTATTCAATTTCCAATATAAAGAACAGTTATGACAAGCAGAGGAGAACAGAGGGATGACAATATGTATAGCTTTACGATCTGTTAACGGTGTAGCCAGAATTTGTGTTGTTGTATTCTCTTTAAGACCTCTGGACATGAGCCAATAATCAATCCTAGATTGGGAGGATCCCGTCTTGTTAGACCATGTGTACATTCTGTCAGTCGGAAATTTTTCTCTTCAAATATCTATCAGATCAAATCTTTGCATGAAGAGCTTTAAATAGCAGTTTACATGACTGTTTTGTCTTGATGGCCATCTATCTAATACATTATCAAGAGCAACATTAAAATCTCCGCCAATTAAAAGGAAGGCATTAGGGAACTTGTCTAACCATATCAATAACTTTTGTTCTTTGGTGTCAAACAGGATCTCATTCTCTACTTTACTGTTATATCCATAAACATTAGTGACAATCAAAATAGTCCTGTTGAAGTTAATCACTTGACATTTAAAATGACCATAAATATCAATATCTGTGTATAGTATCCTTAGTGTAAGTGAACATGAAGATGAATAGGAAAAGAAAAAGTTAACAATTGGGCTTCAGCTTGGGAGGGATGTAATGTTAGTGAGTTGTTTAGGCCCTTCTTTAGGCACTTGAGGTCAGAAAACAGGAACAAAATGAAGAAGTCCACAGGTGCTGCTCTCCTTTTGAAAAGCAAGACAAAACAAAAAGAAGCAAACAGAAGCAGCTTCATACTTGAGCTTGTGTGCTTAACTGGATAACAGTCTCTTCTCATATTGTAGATTAAGTCAACAAAAGGAGCCAAGATGCACTGGTTTGATAATAAAAAACAGATTCATAGTCCGAAAAAAGTGCATTCAGAGTAGAGAGAAGAGAGGATAAAAAGGGAAGAAAAAGCCTTGGTTTTTTACTACATGAGAAAGAAGGATTCATTTTTTATTTAAGTATAGAGTACCTTCATAACAGATTTAGCATATTTTCATGGTGGAGAGAAGATCACTTTGTTTTAAAAACAAAACGCAACCTCCAACGAAGAAAGCCGCTTTTCCTTCCTTTCGAGCAGCTTCCACTGCTGGCCACAGCTTCCTCCTGTTTTCCCTGTCGATCTGGCAAAGGTCTTCAGCAAAACGCAGACCATGGTCGCGCAGGTACCGGGAGTTTTTGGCGGCTGCCCAGACAGCTGGTCTGTGAATCTGGGACGAAAACTGAATTATGACGCTTCTGGGCCCCTTCGTATTCTTTGCACCACGATGATGGACGGTGTCAATCACTTCTGGTAGCAGTTTTTTATCCCCCGGTAAGACGGCCTGACAGATTTTAATCACTTCCATCCTTACTTGCTGGTTCTCTACTGTCTCCGCTATGCCGTTGAGCTGCATGTTCCAGCGACGAGAATATCTTTCCAGGTCTGTGATCCGCGTATCTAGGACGCCGGTGCGTTTTTTCTCTTCGTGGTAAAGTTGCTCAACTTGAGCAACCTTACCTTTCACTGAGTTGACATCCTCACAAATGGCGTGGATTTGTTTCTCTAGGTCCGTTATCACAGTTTTGTTTTCCTGAATCAGTGATTCAAGCTTGTTGGACTGAGTGTTAATTAGCTGGGCAAGTGAGGAGACAAACTCTGGAGCGTTGGCTAAGTCAATTTCCATAGCGTTGCCGGTGGTATCATGTTTACCTTTCTTGCTGGGAGGTGGTTTAGTTGGGGTAATTGGCACGTCGGAAAGGTCATCTTCATCCATCATGCTGAGTTTCAGCCCTTCTTTTGCCGCATAACCGTGGTAGTTGTCCATCAGAATATTTTGGCCAGCGTTAGCGGACTTTACTTCGTTGCTAGCTGCTCCCGTCTTTTCATTACGCGATTTTCTCTTGTCCATACTTGAACTCGAAATGTTTTACATCGTTTTGACAAACTAAAGTAGGATATGCTCGCAACAGTTCTTGGTCGAGGCAGGCTCTCTATGAAAAGTTATTCACCGTTGAATTAGTTTTGGTAGCAGAGCTCGAATCAAAGAATGTGATCACAGCGCCATCTTGGCTCGAACCAGTCAAGTGTTGCTCCTCCTCTCAGTGGAGCTCTGTCAGTTTTAGTGACTCATTGTGACACTTGTTGACAAAGATTTGGAACAAGTTCTTACTTTTTTGTTTCTTGGTCTTTTCTCAGCAGTGGAAGTTTACAGCAGCCAAAAGAAGATTCAGTTACAAATAAAGCAGATAAGAAAAGAGGTCAGCGGAAGATATTCAAGAACAAACTGTGTCTTTAGATCAACAGGCCACAACGCTCCCTCTACAATCCACCAACACTCCAGTGTTCAGCTCACTGTTCAGTCTGTCATTTCACTTCTCTGCTGCTTTCCAAACTGTTCAATCAAATATTTGTTCTACTCAGTGTGATTGACAGGAGAGATGATCAGAGGAGCAGAGCTTTTACCACCATTAAAATATGGACAGAAGTCAATGATTTGGTTTTAACTCATTGTTTTACTGCTGGAAATGTGACGTTGAAGCTTTTCTCCTCTCAGAGTTGCTCCTCCTCTCAGTGCAGCTCTGTAAGCGAGCTTTTATTGCCTTGGTAGGAAACACCTTGAAAGAGCTTTGGAACAGTATGAGTTTTTACTTTTTCTTATTCTTTCAGGATCACTTCATATCAGGCGACACATATTAACCACTAACTAGTTACTTATGAGCTGCATATTGGCTCTTTATTAGTGTTATGGCCAATAAATAAATCCATTAAAGAGACTATTAAAGTTATGTTGACAGAGAAAGGTGTGTTAAAGTCTCTGCCTTTATCAGCTTCTCAAGAAAGTTTCTCAAAACCTCCTCAAACAGATGTTGCTTTTGAGTTGAGGCTTAAGGAATTGGCTTTAAAAGAATTGCAACTACAAGATAAGCAAAATGAGGGGTTACTAAAAGAAAAGCAAATGCACTTAGAGCATGAGCGTTTCCTCAAAGAACTGGAACTTTAACATGCTGCTTTGTTGCATCCCTCTCATGTTGAGTCGTCTGCATTTGATGCAGCTAGAAACATGCGATTGGTTCCTCCTTTTGTAGAGAAAGATGTTGAAAAGTATTTCCCACATTTTGAATGTGTGGCTACACTTTCAAAATGGCCTGAGCAGAAGTGGTCATTGCTTTTACAAAGTGTTTTGGTGGGGAAAGCGCAGGAGGCTTACTCTGCTTTAAGCATTGTGCAGCAAGCAAGTGCAGATTATCAGACAGTTAAAGGGGCTGAGAGCCTATGAACTTGTTCCTGAAGCTTATAGGCAACGCTTTCGGAGTCTCAATAAACTTGATAAACAAACTCATGTTGACTTTGCAAAAGAAAAAGAGGCTCTCTTAAGTTGATGGTTCAAGTTTTAGAAGGCTGAAACAAAAGAGGATCTCACACAATTGATCCTGCTTGAAGAGTTTAAAAACTGTCTGCCTGATGTAATTTGTACTTTCATAAATAAGCAAAAGGTGTCCACTCTTGATAAAGCTGCTGTTCTGGCAGATGAGTTTACTTTGACGCATAAGACTGATTTTGACAACAGTCAAGGCGAGCAAAAGAGAAGAGCTTTGTTCCATGAATCTAATTTTTCTAAGTCTGTGTCCACTTCTACCTCTTCGGCTGGTATACCAGCTGTTGGGGGCACCTCTTTAGAGAAGGCTTTATTCTACTGTAAGAAACCTGGCCATCTCATTGCTGATTGTCCTGTCTTGTGTGAGAAACAAAAGGCTAATGCGACAGAGTTTGGTCTTGAAGGAGTTTAATCTGGATATCCAGCATGTGGGCAGGAAACATTGTTTCAAGGTTTTCCAAGGTCGTAAATGTATTTATTTTAGGCTATAATGTGTGCAGACTGTGCTAGTCAAACTGTGAGGTTGCTTTAGAGCAACCTGCTTATGGGAGGGGGTGTTATGCCTAAGGCTATTGCTGTATTTTTCAGGTGACCAGAAACTCCTCCCCATCATTCCCTCCTGATCTTTGGCACCTGCTGGGAGGCCTTTAAGAGCTCCTGGTAGCTCCACCTACTCTCTCTCACACTGCAGTTGGGCCTGCTGCCACGCCACCAGCCTCCATCTTTGATTTTCTTTGTTATCTATGGTTTGTCTTTTCTGTGCAATAAATGTTACTTTTGCTGCAGTTGATTGTGGTTTGAATCCTGTTTTGCTTCCCAAGAGCCTTGGTCATAACAGTAGTCATCATAAAGCACTTATTAATTCCTTATTCAGCAAGATCATTTTCTACAACTACTAGAACATTTATGAAGAGTTTCCCGCAATAACATTAAATTAGAAACTATCAATAAGTATTGCTGTAGTGTTGTGAACTGGTGAGTTCACATGTAAATGTATATTTATTACATTAAATGGTGTGAATCTTTCTTTTAAAAACTCAAATGTTTGTTCTACTCAGTGTGATGACAGAAGAGATGATCAGAGGAGCAGAGTTTTTACCACCAGCATTAGTACATGGACAGAAGAATGGGTAGAGTTTCTGAGTGAAGCAGCAGCCAGTAAAGGAGCAGATAAGAGCTGCAGCATCAACGTCATAAAAGGAGACCAGACCCTCCTCATAATCCACAAACACCCCCACCTTCTCAGGCTGACACTTCAGAGTGAAGATGACTGGAGGGTTAGCATGAGCAAAAACTGTGCACACATTTTCATAAGTCGCACGTATCGTCCAGTAACCATTCTGAGGAGACAGATTAATGGCTCCCTTCCTATTGATCGACTCTCTGGCCACTCCTAAATCCCACTTAGTCTTCTCTTTAACTTGAACCTCATAATAAAATCTTCCAGAAGTGAAACTCTGCTTTGCTAAGACATTAACACATTTATCAAATCTCTCTGGGTTGTCTGGGAGATTCTTCTCTACATCACTATCATATACTTGTTTTCCATCATCAGACAGGATGAGAGCAGGATGTGCTGTATCAGGATCGAGTGTCACATCCACTGCATACTGCTGGACCCTCTTTAGCTCGGCCTCAAGCAGCTTCTTCATCTGTTTACTGAGCGTCTCCTCCAGCTGAGTGACAACTCTCGCCACAGTCCTCTCATATGAAGGTGGACGGACGCTGACTCCTGTCCAGTTCTTGGTGGGTGGAGCAGTGTTCAGTGATGGGAAGCTTTGGAGGAGGTGGAGGTGGTCTTCAGACTGTGAGATCTTCCCCACCTCAGAGCTTCTCTTATCCAGCTCAGAGATTTCCTGTTCCAGCTCTTTGATGAAGCCTTCAGCCTGTTTCTCTGTCTCTCTCTGCTTCTCTTTGATAGAGTTGATGAGCTCGACCTGGCTTCTCTCAACAGACTCCTTCAGAGCGCTGAAGACCTGAACACCAGCTGCTATCTCTCTGTCTGCATCTATCTTACTGAGCTCCACTGAGCGCTTCATCTCCTGAATCTTCAGTCGTCTCTTCTGGATCATCTGCTGAATTTCATCGTCTGTCTTCCCCAGCTCAGCCTTCTTTCCTTCATATTCTTCTTTCAGAGGAACAACATCATGTGTCTTGTGTTCTGAAATACTGCAGAGCATGCAGACACACATCTGGTCGGTCTTACAGAACAGCTCCAGCAGTTTATCGTGCTTCGTACACATCCTGCCTTCCAGGTTCTCCACAGGGTCGATCAGCTGATGTCTTTTCAGGCCTAAAGTTGTCAGATGAGGCTCCAGGTGAGTCTCACAGTAGGAGGCCAGACACACCAGGCAGGACTTCAGGGCCTTCAGTTTGGTTCCAGTGCAGACGTCACAGGGAACTTCTCCTGGTTTGGAAACTTGTTGCTCTGAGCTGCTGCTGCTGGCTTTCTGTTGAGCTGACTGTCTGAACTGAGCAGCCATCTCAGAGATGAAAGTGTTGATGCGCAGTTCAGGTCTTGTGTAGAAAACCTCTTGACAGTTGGGACACTTGTACAGGACGTTAACACTCCAGTGTTGAGTGATACAGGTTTTACAGAAGTTGTGTCCACATGGTGTGCTGACTGGATCAGTGAACACATCCAGACAGATGGAGCACAGAAACTGATCTTCAGTCAGCAGACAGCTGGCAGCAGACATGTTGACAGTCTGAGGATTGAAAAGTGAGAAAAACAACATGATTACATTTATTTAGAATATTTAATGTTTTCAAATGTAGCAATGATTGGTGGAATATGAAGAGAATCATCTTGAATTCTGTTGTTTTATCCGCCACAGGAGGACAGTTACTGTTTCAGTTCAACCTTTTTTTAATGAATGAATCACATAGACTGCGCACAGCATTATTCGTTCCACCATAACATAACATACCACTAGGTATCCATATCCATAACATCTTCCTTCCTTTAGATTAATGTTCTGATATTAAATACTTTAAACTATTTGCTTCTCAATAACCATTGCAGGCTGTAATAACATACATCCATATCAACAACTTTGTTATTATAGGTTGACAATCGAACATGCCTGGCATTTGAGTCTTTACACAACTATTCCTTTTTTTTAAGGAACAGACCAACAGTCTCTTGTGAGGTTTCTCCATGTGTGTGCTGCCACTGTGTGTGTGTGTGTGTTTGTGTGTATGTGGACATTGGTAAGGGCAGCGATCCACCTACACCCTAGTCGAACTCATGTTCTCATGTGTCTCATATTTGTTAGTGCATGAGCTAGTTGAGCCTAAGTTCAAAGTCACCAATTCAGGCATGGCCCGGTGCTTCCCCAGTGTTGGGCCCAGCACAGATAGCGGTGTACTCGGGATGTGAGGAGCCGGACTGCTTGGGGGGTGTGCGTTTTCCATCCCTTCTGGTTCGCCCTGGCCTGACCCATAACCAGTCTTGGCTAAGCCGACTGCTCAGTCATATGTCCCTGTTCTGGACTGTTCTGCTCCAGCCTTACTGTCTGCTGCACTTCAGCTAAGTGCTCTGCCGCCCGAAGATCCACACGGTTGCGCCTATAAAGTGTGCCGTTGACATCCACTACGAATGAGCGAGGAGCAACTTTCTGGCTGCACTGGCCCAGCGGCCATCTTCCTGTGTGATCACCTGGCAGTGGTTTCATCCTGATCCAATCAAATCATATCAAATCAAATCAACCTTTATTGATATGGCGCTTTTCATACAGAAAAGTATCGCAAAGTGCCTTACAGAGATGTACAGACAGCAGCAAAAAGAGCTCCATCACCTTCTCCCTCAACAATACTGGAACATTTCGAGGTGCACATTATACCGGCCGTATGTTTGGATCCAGCTCAAAATGTATCTCACCTGGGACTGACTCGATTGGGTCATTGAAGATGTCAGTGTAGTTGGCAAGCAGCTGCTCTTTAGTGAGGGGCATGCACCGATCTACCTCTATTTTATGCAGCTCCTCTGGGATTGTGAATATTATTAGGCCTAGGTGCTCGCATGTAGCCCCAGAGAGGAGAGGCTCCTGCTGAGTTTCCACTACTTCAAATATCAGGTCATGCTTCTCTCCTTTAATGACACACTCTATGTGGAATCTCCCCTGTGACAGCATAGTTTCCCCAGAATATAGTTTCAGCTTAGTTGTACTCGGATGTAGCGCTGTTCCAGGTGACAACTTCTCTTTGATCTTGCTGCTCATCACGTTACAAGTGGCATCTGTATCTAGCTGACATGCTTGCCTTTTCTTGTTCAAACAGAGGTGCACATACCATTTGAGCCCCTTTGATTTTACATTGCTGATGCATTCTGTGGCTAGGAATATGTCATCCTTGACTGTGTCCCCTTGCTCAACATCTTCCAGCACATTTACTTTTTTTGTCTTGCTACTAGCCTGACATACTTTAGAAAAGTGGTTTGAGATGTTACACGCTCGGCATACCTTACCGTGGGCTGGGCACTGCTCTCTGCCCCGCTTGTGGCTGTTTCCACAGTATTTGCAAGTGAGCTGTAGATCTCTTCCTCGCTTGTCTTGAGGTTTACATCACTCAGTCTGCTTGTATGCTGCGTTTACACTGTCCGTCTGCACTTGTGGGCTCTCCATAGTTTTAATGCACATTTCGGTCAGTTCCGCCAGACGACAAATCTCAACCACTGTTGGTAACATCAGTTCCATTTCACGCAGCAAAGGTCTCCTGGTATTTTCACTTGCATGAGACTGTCCCGAATCATCACGTCTTTTAGCCCACGAATCTCACACAATTCAGCTCTTTCCCGTAGTCTCGTTAGGAAACTGTCTATTGGTGTATCAGTCTCCTGTCTGCAGCATCCGAACTTATATCTTTCATAGATCACATTTTTCGCCGGCTTAAAATACTCCCCCAGAGCATCTAGGATGGCGGAAGGGTCTTTCTTTTGTTCCTCATCCAATATCACAATATGCATATAAATATGGTGGCACCCGTTACCCATAAGCTGTTGTAGTGAGGCTGCCTGCACATCCTTCGACTTCTCATTGAGGCCCACAGCTAACACAAAGTCCTCGAATTCCGGACGGAAAACCTCCGAGTTCTTCGCCAGATCCCTGGACATCTGCATGCCCTCTGGTGCTGGAATCATATTGTTTGCCATATTATTTGTTCTAGCTAATTCTTTATCAGCTAGACCACTTCTGACACCATGTTTCAGTTCAAGCTTCTTTTAATGAATTAATCACATAGACTGCGCACAGCATTATGGGCTCCAACATAACATTACATACCACAGATGTCACTAGGTGCTCAATGCTCAACATCCAAACAGTTACCTCCCAGCCCTCGTGTCCAGTATTAATTTTGAGACCATCAATAAATTATTGCCGAAATGACAAAATTCTAAGGTTTTATAATTTCCAGAACCTTCATTTGGACCTGATATTGAATTAGACTCATGTTGCACAAGCTTTTGATTTCTAATGTGTAATATACCGATTTGGTTTCATCTTAAAGAAAAGTTCTGTGTTCTCAGGAGGAGGATGTAGAGGAGGTCCAGAGAGAGGATGAAGATACAGAGAGCAGAGAATCAGACACATTAAATGTGCAGAAGAAGAGATGGAAGCTGCTCTGGACTGCAGGACACTCAAAGTGTTTCTCTCCAAAACGGCCATGACGACTGACGGACCTTAGGTGACAATATGCCCTGAGTGGAACTTACTGTCTGAGTAGAGCTCAGGTTTTGTGTTAATATCAGGGTAAATATTACCAGCTTTTCTGCTTTAAAAAGGCAGACAACAGTAACTACAGTAAAAGTAAGGCTGAGATAAAGTGTCGAAAGTTCGACTACTTATTAAAGTTTTTATAAGTTGTTATGCATCAGTTTTATACCTTTAAAGACAATGAAATGACATTCAGTGGAAGTCAGATACCATCATCCGTAATTTGGACACTCCAAGGGGCATCTAAGCTAAGCTAGTGTAGCAGGACGCAGTCATTTGGCCCGTGACATCACTCAGGAGACGGCCCCAGCCAATTGCGGTGGGTGAATGCCGCATAAAAGGGGGTGTAGAGTACCTGTCTTCCTCTTGCTTGCCGGAGGCCAGGCCATGTCATTTCCTGGTGACAGTCACTTCCGCCCCTCTGTTAGCAGGTGGGCTGTCGGCCGCGGCTGCACTTCTCTCCACGTTGTCCCATCCAGTGCTAAATTAAGTCATTTTGTGTTTATAGAACCTCGCTTGGGTGTTGCTGCTGGCTGCATGCTGCTCACCGCTTCGTACCGCTCCGTACGTCGCTCCGTACGTCGCTCGCTGCCGGTAGGTGAGCTTTCTGCCTCACGTGTCTTCCCCTGTGGCATTGCATGTGTGGCAGCCTGTGTGTGTTTGTTTACAGGTTGCTCTCGTGTAGCGCCGAACTCGCCCCACGCTGCGTTGGTCGCAACTGCCTGACCGGTATGTAGTCGAGTGACAGTAGCTTCCTCCTTCAGCCACTTGTAAGTTTCTCATGTTTGTTTATTATTGTAGGCTAAAGATGTCTATGTAGTTTCTCAGCGCCGGCTAATCTGACCACTAAACCACTGCTGCTTTGCCTTGTTGGAGCTGCTTTGCCTTGTTGGAGCTGCTTTGCCTTGCTGGAGCTACCGTGTCTAGCTGGAGCTCCTTGGCCTTCAGACACCGCTTATTGCTGCAGATTGGCCGCCTGTGACGTGACGCCGCCTGTGACGTACATCGGGACTTCCGTGAGATCGATAGCTGTGTTTACTGTGTCTCTCTCCTTCTCCGTCTATCTTGCTGTTATTCTTCTTTGATTTCTCTGTCTACGTAGTCACACAAGTCTTTGTACAATAGCTAACGCTAAACTTGTTGTACCTGTACGTATTTTGTTGAACTGAGCTTCTTACTGGGTAGTTTGTTGCTGCCCGGTAAGCTTCCTCAGACTAACTTAGCATAGCTCATTGCTTCTCTGCCTTTCACCACACTCAACACAGCCTCGATAAACAAGTGTTGCGATGGCCTGTGCTGACTGTTCTGCAGTTACTGATAGGGTGTCTCTACTAGAGAGACGTGTCCGTGAGCTAGAGCAGCTTCTTTCAGCTAGAAACACGGGCACCGCAGAATGTGTTAGCCCCGGGCCTGATAGCAGGCCTGCTAGCCTTAGCATTAGCACTAGCTCAGTTTCGTCGGCAGCTGCTGTGGAGTTTGGCCCTGCTCGGTCGCAGCGTGGGAGAGGGCGCAGGAGCAGGTCACCGGTTGTGTGGGGTGGTCAGCAGTCACCCCTCCCGACTGCTAACCAGTTTTCTGTCCTTGCTAGCCCAGTTGCCAGCCCGGCTGGCTCGCCTGCCTCCCCAGCCCCGACCGACGGGGCTAAACTCCACACGCTAGTGATAGGGGACTCCATTACCCGCAACGTTAAGCTAGCGTCGTCAGCCACTGTTTACTGTTTACCTGGGGCCAGAGCTTCCGACATAGAGGCTAATCTTAGGGTGCTGGCATCACGCAGGGCTAAACAGGGAACTCAGGCACATAGCACCACACGCTACAGCAACATTGTAATTCATGCCGGCGCCAACAATATTCGTCAGAAGCAGTCTGAGATTACAAAAGATAGCCTAGCCAGGACTTTTCAGGCTGCAAGAAAGATGTGTCTGCATCGATTAATTGTCTCTGGTCCCTTGCCCCAGCGGGGTAATGATGAGACGTACAGTAGGCTTACAGCTATGAACCGCTGGCTGGCGCGTCACTGTAGGGAGCAGGGATACAGGTTCGTTGATAACTGGCCCTCTTTCTGGGGTCGCCCCCACCTGCTGAGAGCAGACGGCCTTCATCCTACTGGAGTCGGCGCTGCTGATTTGTCTAGCAATATAGACAGGTGTTTGAAGCAGGTTTGACACAAGGGATGTAACACTCAGCAGGTCGCAGGTCTCCAGAGAGCCTGCTATTGTTACTGTTACTGGTGGTATGGAGTCTACTAGCCTAGTTAACATGGTTGGTCAGGGACTTGGCACAGAGTGCCAGACTGATAGCTAAGTTCACAACATTGAGACTGTCACCTTCCCTCGCCACTTTTCCATTGAATCATCCTCTAAATGTGTAAATCATAACAATCTTATCTTGATCTCCACCTCTGACAGTGGGGAAATGTCTCAGCAAGCACCTTACACAGTCTTACAAAATAAAATACCAAAGCTAATCACTACTGCATCCCGGCTCCCCTACCTGCACAGGCAGCCAAAACCTACTACTACTAAAAGGTACCTTGTTCCAATTCCTAAATTATCTACCACAAGCTCCACCACACGGCTGGCAAATGGAAACTGCTCCAAGGAGCTTAAAACCTTCAAATTTGGTTTTATCAATATTAGATCACTCTCAACCAAAGCCTTACTGATCAATAATTTGATCACTGAGCACAAGCTGGACATGATTGGCTTATGTGAAACATGGCTGAAACCTAATACCTTTCTGCCATTAAATGAAGCCTCTCCTCCTGACTATAACTACGCCCATGTTGCTCGGGCCTCTAAACAGGGGGGAGGTGTTGCTCTAATCTACAAATCTATTCTCAGCCTAAACTCAAACCAGGATATTAAATTTACCTCTTTTGAGGCTCTGGTGTTAAAACCATTGTCATCAAATAGTAACAGCCTTGTCCAGGGAACAGGCTTTCACCTGGTTGTGCTGTACAGGCCTCCAGGGCCTTATTCCCAATTCCTAGAAGAATTTGGTGAATTTATTGCAGATCTTGTGCCTCGTTCAGATAAAATCCTAATCATTGGGGATTTCAATATCCACTTAAATAAGCCATCTGACCCTCTAGGGAAAGCTTTTTTGAGACTTCTTGATATGTCCAACTGTATTCAGTTTGTCCATGAACCCACTCATTCCAGTGGAAACACTTTGGATTTGATAATTTCCAATGGATTTGATGTGTCAGCCCTAAAGGTGGCTTCTGTCTCCTCTGCGGTGTCGGACCATTTTCTCATTACATTTGAAGTGTCATTAGCCTGTCCCTATTTCAGTGACACAACTGTTTTTACTTCCCGTCATCTCAGCCCGGCAATCACAACGACACTCCTTGATAAACTGCCCAATGTCCTGGCTCCTTTTGCGACTGCGACAAAATCTGTGGATAGTCTCACAAATGAATTGAACTCAGCACTTGTTTCACTCCTCGACTCTGTGGCACCGGTCTCTACCAGGATAAGGCGACCAAAGAAATCTACTCCCTGGTTTACTGAAGAAACCCGAGATCTCAAGCAGGCGTGCAGGAAAATGGAACGAGCATGGCGTAAATCTAAATTGAACGTTTTCTATCTTGCCTGGCATGATAGTGTACTAAACTATAAGCGTGCTCTAAATACTGCGAGAACAGCATATTTCTCCAGCCTAATAAACAAAAACAAACACAATCCTAGATTTCTCTTTAACACCGTGGCTTAAATCACTCAAAAACCACAGTCGGTGAGCTGTGCTGCCTTCCATGCAAATGATTTCTTAGATTTCTTTTGCAATAAAATCGATGAGATCAGAATTAAAATTAATTCATCACCTCAGGCTTCCTCGTCAAAGTTTGTTAACAAACATCCTGCTGCCAATCCTCAGTTAGTCTCAGCTCTAAACACTTTTGAATATATCTTCCTTGAGATATTGTCCAAAATTGTCTCAACCTCAAAACCAACTACCTGCATCCTGGACCCCTTTCCAGCAAAACTGTTTAAAGAACTATGGCCAGCACTGGGACCTACAATGTTAAATATTGTTAACTCATCTCTTATGACTGGTGTTGTCCCTTCCAGTTTTAAGTCTGCTGTGGTAAAGCCTCTACTGAAGACACCACGCCTCGACCCAGGATCCTTAAATAACTATCGACCAGTATCTAACCTTCCCTTCTTCTCTAAAATCTTAGAAAGAGTTGTATCCCAACAACTCTCAGGCTACCTACTCAACAACAATCTCCTGGAACCTTTTCAGTCAGCTTTCAGAGCCTGTCACTCCACCGAAACCGCACTTACTAAAGTGGTAAATGACATCCTACTTAACTTAGATTCTAACTCAACATCAGTGCTCATGTTACTGGATCTCAGCGCTGCATTTAATACTATAGATCACAGCATACTGTCAGACCGACTTGAAAGTCAATTTGGCATCTCTGGCCTGGTTCTAGCCTGGCTAAAATTGTACCTGTCTGAAAGAACACAATGTGTTTCCTACAATGGCACTTCATCAATTTTCACTGCTGTGAAGTACGGAGTTCCCCAGGGTTCTGTCTCTGGGCCCTTTACTTTTCTCTCTGTATATTTCACCTCTCGGCCAAATTATTCGGAGCTATGGAATACATTTCCACTGCTATGCGGACGACACTCAGCTGTATGTGCCCCTAAAAGCTGACGACAAATCTCAAATCACGAAACTAGAGACCTGCCTATGTGCAGTGAAAAAGTGGATGTCTGAAAACTTCCTGCTCCTAAATTCGGAAAAAACTGAGATGCTGGTCATCACTCCAGCCAGCCAGAGACACCATGTTGATCAGGTGGCTGTCACTCTCGACAACTGCGTTATTTCTCAAAGCTCAACCGTCAAGAATCTAGGTGTTACTTTTGATTCTACGCTCTCTTTTGATCAGCACATCAAAGAAATTACCAAGATCGCCTTCTACCACCTGCGCAATATAGCCAAAATTAGGTCCTTCCTGTCCACGATGGATGCAGAGATCCTGATTCATGCCTTTGTCTCGTCTCGTCTGGATTACTGCAATGCCTTATTTTCAGGCCTTCCACGTGAGAGCACTAAAAGTCTTCAGATGGTTCAAAATGCTGCAGCCAGAGTCCTAACACGTACGAGAAAATTTGATCATATTACACCAATCTTAGCGTCTCTGCACTGGCTCCCAGTGCATCTAAGATCAGACTTTAAGGTGCTGCTGATGACATATAAAGCTGTACACGGCCTTGCCCCGTCGTACATGTCAGATCTAATCAAACCATATATTCCAACTCGGGCATTACGCTCTCAAAATTCAGGGCTCCTGATGGTTCCCAGGATCAAGAAGAAGTCAGCTGGCTGCAGGGCTTTTTCCTATCGGGCTCCTTTCCTTTGGAATAACCTCCCAGCCGACATCAGACAATCTGGCTCTGTTGACGCCTTTAAATCTAAACTCAAAACTCACTTCTTTGATGTAGCCTTTAATTAGCCCTTGACATCACATGTGAGCTTCTCAGTGGGTCGGTACCAGTCTCAATGAGTTCCTACAGTATAAGACTACATTGTGCTGCCGACGAGAAACAATCTGTTTATTTCTGATCAATATTGCATTTCTCTAACCTTTGTTTTTGTTTTCTGTTCCCACAAGCTGTGTCACTCTCTGCACTCTCTGTAGCTTCCTCCTCCCCCTCCTCCTTTTTTCTCTCTCCTCCTCCTCTCTTTCTTTCAGGCTCCCTTCTGATGGACCACAGCATCCTGGAACAATCTACCGTTTCTGGGCTCCTGCTGCCTTGAAATACTGACTGATCCGGACCGTCACACCCTGGGCTCGGCTGGGTCCCTGCTCTCTTCTGCTTCACCACCTCCTGATATCTACATTCCTGTAAATCTTGATGCCTCTCTCTGTCCTTTTCTAATTCTCCTGTGTGGCCTGCTCTCTTCCAGGTCATCATGGTGGACAGGAGGTCGTCTGGCTTGGGCAGCACTTGGTGATACCTCGTCCTGCTCGATCGTCTCCTGGATCCACTCAACTTTTCATATAACTTGTATCAGACTTTCTGTTGATGTAACTTGTAAACTGTGATTGCTGCTCTTTCTGTACACGCAACATCTATTGCATGTCTGTCCGTCCTGGAAGAGGGATCCCTCCTCTGTGGCTCTTCCTGAGGTTTCTTCCATTGTTTTTTTTACCCTGTTAAAAGGTTTTTTTTCCATCAACATGTGAAGTTTTTCCTCACTCGAACCGAGGGTCTAAGGACAGAGGATGTTGTTCACTGTACAGACTGTAAAGCCCATTGAGACAATGTGATTGTGATTTTGGGCTATATAAATAAAATTGATTTGATTTGATTTGATTTGATTGATAGCTTGCCATACCACTTTTGCTGCTGTGCTTGAGCTCCCATTGCTGCCTCAGCCGACTCGGGCCCCGCCTGCTCTGCTTGGCTTTGACTGTTTGGTTGGCTGGGTGTCTTCAGTGCTGCCTGTTGCTGCCTGGGCATACCTGTGGTTCAGCAATGCTGTCGCTTTCATTTGTTCTGCCACGTCTTAAAGTGTGTGTGTGTGTGTGTGTGTGTGTGTGTGTGTGTGTGTGTGTGTGTGTGTGTGAACAGTGTGGGAATGTTTATTGTGGTTTCTCTGTTATCTCGTGTGTTTGTCTAGTTGTTGGTCGCTCTATGTTCTTTATTATTATTATTATAATTTTCTTTTCTTTTGCAACCCATAGATTTGGTTAGTCATGATAATTTCTTTTTGAGGTATTGAGGGTTGTAATTTGTGATTTTGTATATTTTGAGTAAGCAATTTGATTTGCTATTGTGCCTAATTATTGTGTGTATATACTGTAAATTCAAGTTTATTCATTTCTTTTCTTGTTATTAGTTATTACTTTGTTTTCTTTGTCCCTAAACTGTTTCTCTCTGGTCTCCCCCCTTTCAGGTGCTGAGCCTACGGTGGTGGATTGGTGTCCGTTGGTGGTGCCCTTCCCTTTTTTATGTTGTGTCTACACTGGTTTGAGTTTTCACTTTATCCTTATTTTTGCTGCACATGTGGTGTTCCTGGTATCCCCATCTTGTTGACCCATCTGTCACTAGCAAGTCTCAGCCCTGATTGGTTTCATTTAATTTCCCCCAAGTGAATGATTTAATTTAAACTTTTTTTAAAAACAATAGATAATAATATTTTTGTACCCCTGAACTACCGTCTCTGCCTCACTTTGTTACGGACCTGAATGCCTTCTCCTTTTGAGTTGGTTCACTTAAAGTCCCTGGGTGAAACTCCCAGGGTGGCGTTGTCTGGAAACACTTATTTGATACTATTCTAGAACCTTACTGTAACCCAAAATCACCTCCTCGCGCCGCCACACTAGGCTAGTCAGCTTCTAGCACGACGAGTGGTGATACTTCTGTCTGTGCTAC
This sequence comes from Diplodus sargus, assembly GCA_903131615.1. Classification (NCBI taxonomy): domain Eukaryota; kingdom Metazoa; phylum Chordata; class Actinopteri; order Spariformes; family Sparidae; genus Diplodus; species Diplodus sargus. The sequence continues at coordinate 11,064 of CAEMYA010000194.1, read as the reverse complement.
TGTTGGATTTAGTTACTGTCTTCTATGTGTGCAGTATTTGGTGTAACAAACTCAATGACGAACATGTTCGAGCATGAACATTGATTTTTCAATAACAAATCAGAAACACGAGTTTAACCAGCCGGATTTCAGTCATTGATGGTTTCTTTTAACCTGTTTTGCTGACAGCAGACATGTTTACAGTCTGAGGATGAAAAGTGAGTGAAAGAAAACTGCCATTAGAAATCTCTTGTTCAATAAACTATTACTAGTGGAACATAAGCTCTGACAGGTAAAAGTGTGTCCTGGATACACCTCTGAGTGGAACTTCCTGTCTGAGTACAGTTCAGGTTCTGTGTTACAGGTAATACCGGTTTCTGAAACGCTGTAAATATGATCAGCTGTACAAAGACACAGAGCAGAAACACGAAAGCTGAAAGGACAGGGTTATAAGTTCAAGGCTTCTTAAGTGTTTAACAGCTATATAAGCTATAAAACAGCCATTTTGTGCCTTTTGGAGGCAATAAAATACACTGTCAGATAACATCAGACACTGTGCTCTGAGCTAGGCTAGTTAGCCGTTAGCAGACTAGTTCATCTGTGTTTGACTTTGTTATGGTTGGATTGAGCTGCAGTGCTTTACAGTAAAGGTATGTGGTTTAACAAACTCAATTAATATCAGGTATCAAGCATGATGTTTTAATATCAGGATACAGATCAGTTAAAGTGGGTCAATTAGCTGAAGCTAAAGCTAGCTGTGACTGTGTCCTATCTAAGTTTATCCAGAGTTCAGTCACTGTGGTTTGATTTCAACCTGTTTTGTAGTTCTGACAAAATGTACATGTTGAAATTGGCCGTGTACTCACCAGTGTTTGTCAGAGATTCTGCTGTTGTATTGAGAAAGTTTTCTTTAGAGAGAAACACAGACTCGTCTGGACTGCAGCTCTGCTGTAAGCAGTAGTGATGTGTCTGTCGTGAACAAAACAGCTCTTAGAGCCGGCTCTTGGAAGTGAATGATTGGAGACAGGTCCTGTCTGGGAGCTGGAGCCGCTTTTTCTCTCTCCTCTATTTTTTTTCTGTTCAAGCAGCACGTGATTGGTCAACTACATGATGTGTGGTGGTGTCTGTGTCCGCACTGAGCAGGAGGGGCTGGGCTTACAGACACAGCACACACACACACACACACACACACACAGAGAGCGCTGCAGAGACAACGCTAGAAAGTGAGTGACGGCAGGAAACGCAGTAAAACTAAGTGTAGAGTTTGCAAGGTAAAATCTCATATGGAGCAGGCTCTACAGATAACCTGCACAGGCACTTTAGAACTGTACATTCATCAGTGCAGTTGGAAGAAAAAAGACAAGCAAGTGAACCTACTGCTAGAGTTCTCAATGGGCCTGAAAATTACAACCTGACCTGACCCAGCCCGCGGGTTTTTAAGCCTGAATCCGATGCAGCCCGACACACCAGCATGAATTGTCTGCCCTTAACCCGACCCCCTGCGTGCCTGCATTGTTTTCCTCATACACTTGTTATCATGATCAGACAGACAGCAGATGGAAAGGCAATGCAAGCCTGTGGCAAGTTTATTTTTTAGCCAATTCCATCTTCTCCAGCCAGGCTATAGGTGCGAGTATACGTCACGCAGCGGCATCATTTCTACGTCTGCCCCTCTGCATGAAGTAGGCAGCCAGACTTACTTTTCACTACACGTGAACAGCGATGATTCACAACAAACAATATATGGCCTAATGTACAACCTGCAAGAATTGTGTTTTATAAAAAAGGAAGCCCGAGGCCTGGTCCGACCTGGCTCATTTGCGTATTTTTTCGGCCCAAACCCGGCCCGATCCGTTGAGAACTCCACCTGCTGCTAATGAAGGTGCCAGTTTGTCTGCAGTGTTGTTGCTGCTGCAGCCTTGACAGTACACTACCACAAACACCTGGACCTACAACCCAGAGCTCCATGACACAGTTTGTACAAAAGGCTGTGTACTTTAAAATGTGTTTTTTGTAGCACTCTGTTCCATGTTGAGTATAAAAAGCCATATAAATAATAATCATTTGATATAATGTATGTTCTGTATATTAGTAATTCATTTTACACATATTTTTTTCATTTTTTTTGGTAATAAATTAATTTAAGCAACAAAAAAATCTGAGGAGCCACTTGGGAGCCGAAAGAGCCGGTTCTTTTTAGTGAGCCGAGCCAAAAGAACTGGCTCTCTTAAAAGATCCGGAATTCCCATCAGTAGTAAGCAGACAAACTTTCACTTTCATTTTTGAGGAAATGTGATGGTCCAGTTTTTTCTCCCTGTTGCTCCTCCTCTCAGTGAAGTTCTGTCAGTTTCAGTGACTCATTGTGAAACTTGTTGTCAAAACTTTGGAACAAGTTTTTACTTTTTAGTTTCTTGGTCTTTTCTCAGCAGTGGAAGTTTACAGCAGCAAAAAGAAGATTCAGTTACAAATAAAGCAGAAAAGAAAAGAGGTCAGTAGAAGATATTCAAGAACAAACTGTGTCTTTAGATCAACAGGCTACAACGCTCCCTCTACAATCCACCAACACTCCAGTGTTCAGCTCACTGTTCAGTCTGTCATTTCACTTTTCTGCTGCTTTCCAAACTGTTCAGCATCTTTTCTCTGTCAGACTTTTGTTGTGTGATTTCTAACCTGTCACATTGCACAAAATACTTTCAGAGCCGTCCTAAAGGTCCAGTGTGTAGGATTTAGGAAGATCAGCAGAAATGAAAGGTAATATTAATAATTGTGTTTTCATTCGTGTAAAATCACCTAAAAATAAAAGTTGTTGTGTTTTTTTCTCTTTAAAAGAGACTTTTATATCCACAGAGGGAGCAGCTCCTCTTCCACAGAGTCTGTCAGGTTTCTACAACATCCCAGTACAGATAAACCAAACACTTTAGCAACTGCAGTAAGAGAGGGTGAGGCAAGTAGGGTGTAGTTGGTTACAGCATCACTGCTGCATGCTACTAAATCCTCCATGTTAGAGTTTTAAATGAAATTAAACTTATGTTTTTAGACCAATATCCTCAGTCAGAGAGAGAAGGAGACACCACTCAAATATTGTCAGTCTGTCTGATAAAACACAGAGGGATTTATAATCATCACTTTTATTTCCTCGCATTATTTTGTGTCGACGGAGCAGAAGAGCGTCAGACTGCAGTTTGTGAAATTCTCCACCCAGAGGGCGACGTCAGCTGTCATTTCATCTCTACTAACAGTTGTGTTGTATTTAGTTCACCTTCTCCAATGGCTGAACATTATCAAACCTGACTCACAAATCATGCAGCTGTTTGGTTTTCTAAAACCTGCTGCAGGTTTTGTTCTTGTTGTAAGAAGCTGTGTGTGTTTGAGTCACTGACACTGCAGAGGTCGATGTCATCAGGCAGAAAGGGAGTTTGTAGATATTTGGATGAATGTTTAATGTTCTTTTAAGACATCGAGTAGATTTATCTCTGGGTTTCCTCTGAGTCAAACTAACTGTCAGTGTTCCTCAAAGAAAAACTGATTTAGTTCCACTGTTTGGACGAACGGAGACGTTCACAGAGGGAGAAGAAAAGTCCTGATGATCCCAGACTGGACTTGAACTTCCAACATCTGGACAGCTGCACCGCTCTGTGGCTCAACAACGTTCAACTTGTTTTCAGGTATTTAAAAAAATGTTTTTTCCCACTTTCACAGCTGATGGTCACCAAAAACAAAAATCTGTGACTAACAAGAATGTGCACCAGGCACACAACACGCTGTGTCAGACACTGACCTCCCTCCTGTCTGACAGGAAGTTTTAAAGAGGGTGGAGGTGGTCTTCAGAGGGTGAAGGCTGACCACATGGGACAAATGAGGACAGGAAGCTCATCTGAGATCAGCTTATGGCTCATTATGTATACTATGATTTTTTAGTGAATACTCTGCTGTGGTCTGACCATCAAAGATCTTCCATTCAGTTTAACATGAAGATAAGCATTAACACAATACTGTCTGTTTCATACAATGATCTCCCGTTATGTGTCAGAACACTTTTTATTATCAAGACTGACTTTGTCAACATCACTACATCAGTGGCAGATTATTTGCAAACACAACATGAAGGAAATATCAGGTGTTTCCTTTTCTGTCTACTCTCTTCTGTTCAGTGTGAGCTTCAAAACTATCATTGAGACAAGCACTGATGTATGGGTAGAGTTTCTGAGTGAAGCAGCAGCCAGTAAAGGAGTAGATAAGAGCCGCAGCATCAATGTCATAAAAGGTGACCAGACCCTCCTCATAATCCACAAACACCCCCACCTTCTCAGGCCGACACTTCAGAGAGAGACGGACTGATAGGACAGCAAGAGCACTGTTCTCATTTTTATTTCTCAAACATATTGTACAGTAACCATTCTGAGGCTACAGTGGGAATTGTAATTTTTCTGTTTCAGCTGACCTTAGATCAGAATACTTTATTTATTATTTTCATTTATTAAATGCACCATGCTGTCACTGTGGATTGGAAAGTTTACATCATCAGGTTTTTGGGGGTCATGTCATCAGACAACAGCATGAAAGATATGACACCCCTTAATAGGTGGAGATTTTTAGGATTTCAGCCTGAGGCAGGAGAGAGAAAAAAAAAGACGACTAATCTGACACCGCACGGGTTGACAGCGGGCTGCATCTGACCAATCAGCGGTCAGATGCGTTGACAGGCAGTTGGATGCAGGTAGGAGGTGGCCTTCAAACTTCAATATGAATTGGAAGCAAGCAAAAGAAAGAAAAAGTCAAAACAAGAGGAGGCTCATGCTTCACTTGAAGGTGGGTAAAGTATAAAAACTTTGAGGAAAATAAGATAATCCTTAATTTGAAGCACAATGGAGAAATCGAAAGCATTGCAGCAGCAAACAGCAATGTAGGAATGCAGAAGTACAAAATGTAAAAATAAGTATATAAAAATATTTAAATATTGAAATGTCATCAAATGAAATCATGATGAATATTATTATTAGTTGTAGTTGTATTTGCATTAATTGCATTTTAATCTTTGTGAGGCTAGTATTTACATTAATTTAATTGTGTAATTTTCCATTAATACCAAAACAAATCTTAATAATCTGCTTGTATGATGGATTTCTTGCCTTAACAGGGTCAATGCTCCAGTTTGTTACTAAGCATGACACGGAGCCAGCGGCCAGTATGTCACCAGGGCCATCAAGCAACATCTCTTTTTTTTTTTTTGCTTTTTCTGTTTCATTCATGAAGAAAAAAGTTTTTACTGTTTTATTCACGTTTTGTCAGGATTGTTGTGAATTTCAAAATGGACTTTGAACTGAACTCAGTGTCCCAGAATTCATCATTCTTCACACCGAGCTGCAAAATTGAGCTTTGAGCTGCATTTGGTCAGGGAGACAGACCCTTCTCCTTAAAGACTGGTAACGTTGAACTGGGCTTAGATAGCATAGCATAGCACAGCTAAGCACAGGACTTTTGGTTGATGTAATGCACATGTATTCAATTTATGTGTTTTTTCACTGTTTTGGTGTTATTATGACCTCAAGTCAAGTTATTGGAAATTTGCTTTCCTATACAGCTAATTCAACGTTAGTCTGAGTTATAAACAATTTAGTACCTTTTTACAAGACCAATTTAGTAAAATTGCTATCTTTTCCCTTCTTCAAGGGTGGTGCGCTAAGGTGATGTAATGTAAATTGGATCATATTATCTATCATAATTCATAATTATACCTGATTATCATTATTTATTATTGATAGCTAAAAACACCCCTTTTATTGTTGCATAAACATTACTTAATTATGCCTTGTGTAATGAAAGGCTCAATATAATGGTGCCCCATGTGAGGCCATGTACTGTTGGCATCATTCATAAATGTGCAGTATTAATTACAGCACAATTTGAACAGTGCTAAAATTTGAGATTCACATCTTGAACCCTTTAGCCAAAAGTCTTTACATTTATCCCCACTAGTCTACTACAGGGGTAAACCGTTGATTTGTACTTACTAACAATTGTAGTGTGATGATAATTGATTGATCAGTCAAATCTATATCCCATTTAAGTAACCAAGATCTTGTAGGCTATTAACTGCCTCTTTGAGCCATTTGCTATCCAGAGCAACTAGACTGTGCCATAGCCACCCCTCCTCCACAGGAAGCTACCCCCTATAGTGTAGCCCTTAACACAATTTGGTTAGGTTATTGTACTCCCCCCTATCTACACTACAGATTGCCTGCCAAAGCAACACAATAGCCAACCGCACTGATTGTTGTTTAGACAACTTGTTTAACAATGGAGAGCCCCTGTGTAGAGAGATTTATTTCTTCCCTGGCACAGCGTGTAAAACCTGGCTGGACTGAATTCATTAGCAGGTTAAATCTAGACCTGCTGATTTCCATCTTCCTGAAATAAACAGTAAGGTCACAGGTAGTTTATCCCCCAGAAGATATTCTACCCACTGCTCCCAGTCTCTGATGCATGACATCTTCACCAGTCCCCATCCCTCTGGAAGGGGGAACAGATCAGTCCAGGAGTGCCCTGTCCCCTCTCTACTCCTCCATGGGAGTGATATCACCTGTCCTACCACTGCTTCTCAGCTAGACAGAACTGCAGCATGGGATGTCAATGTCCATGGAAACGCTAGCTTTGAGTGCCTCCGCCGTGAAGAGCTTGAGTTTATAGCTAGGGATATTTAACATTTTGAGCCAGACAACTGTGACCACCATGTCTAGGATTACCTTAGTTTACTTGACCATAGTCTAACTGACCTGCCCCGTGCAACCCAGAGGGGGAAAGTTGTCATACAAACACAACCTCCCAGTGTCAGAGATGACTACAGAGAGCTTTATCAGGCATTAAAAGCCGAATTCTCCTCTACTGCTGATAAAGTCACAGCAATGTTTGCAACCATCCAAGTTAAACATTCCCGTTGTGAGCATCCCAGAGATTATTACATTAATTTGAGGCATGCTTACTTTCAGGGAAATAATGCACCAGGCTTAGCAGATAACCCTACCTTCAATTCTCTGTCTGTGAATAACCTTCACCCATGTGTAGGCACTCACATTGCAATTAGGACACGTCAAGAAAACCTCCCACTGAATGAGATAAGGAAGATAACACAGGTTCTTGGGAAACTGTAGTCACTTCCAAATCCATTGATAAGACACCTGAGCCTGCCTGCTCAGACACAGCAGCGTCTCAGAAATCTGCTGCCTCAAAACAACACCCTCCCAACAGACCAAAGGGGGTTGACAAAATGATGCATATGGACAACAAGTGTAACTGCCATGTCCACCAACTGCGTCGTGATAGGCATGCAAACAAAAGGAGTTGTAGAGGGCCATATGCAGAATCCTTGGCCCAGAATTATGGCCAGCCATTATACTGCTCAGATGATGACCACAACTTATCTGACCACGGTTCAGTGCACAGTCATAATTCCTTAGATAGTGACAACACCTCAGAACCTTTCAGCATCCAGCTACTCAGAGCATTATGGCACTGAGCCACAGTTCAAGCAAGATTTGTTAGCAACAGCAGCAAACTAAATTATTCTGAATTTAGTAAGAGCCAAAAACCATGCCATTGAGACTGAATCCTGATTCAACACAGACACCACTGTCCAACTTTGTAAATACACTTCGACTAGCTCATTCTTTGTATTTTCGTTTTTGTGTGAATTAATTGTAGTAAACCTAAGCTTAGGACACTGCATTCTGACCTCACAGAACAAGACACACACATGTCCTCGTCCAACACTGTTTTACAACATTACCACAC
>CAEMYA010000193.1:3384809-3406122 GCA_903131615.1 Diplodus sargus | reverse complement strand
AGCTCCGCCCCTTTATGAATTTTCATATAATATTACTTCATGAAAATTCTTTTCAGGCCATTTCAGCCAAATGGAGGCAAATAATTACAAAAGTAAAGTAACTTCAAATGTGAAAACTGTTTGGTGAGTGAGTGAGTATGTGAGTGTTGGTTGTGACTGTGTGACAGGCTTAATAAGTGGCAAAAAAATAAAAGTGGGCACCATGAGTGATAGGAGGACGAAGCCAGAGGTCTATAAATACGGGTGGAGTTCCTGGTTGATATTGTAGGAGTTACTGTCACTGCTACAGCTCCCGCTTCATCAGTGCATGCCACCCCGCAGCCAGGCAGACCCCACCATGAGTGACGGTTGAGACCCGGCTCCCTGCTCATAGGCCGAGGGACGTCCGAGCGAGAGCGGGGTGGCAATGCATGCTAATGAAGCGGTAGAGCTGCAGCGGTGGCATTAGCTCCTACCCGACTGCTACCAAAGAGGAGTAGCAGTCGGTTATTTAGTTTTGTGTTTACTGTGAATGTGAAAGCTTTAACGAGTAAATCAACATTTTTTTTTTTTTTTTTTGTTTTACTCTCATTGTGCCCTTGAAATAATGTTAAATCATGTTTCTGAGGTGAATAAACGTTGTGTTGACTTGATGTGTAAACGGTTCAGAGGAGCAAATAAGTTTTTGGGGACATTATAAAAAAGCTGTTGAAATCAGAGCCTGCATGCCTGATAACTGTGTATTATTTGTGTGAAAATCAACAGAAGCAAACCAGAAAAGTGAATGCATGAAAAATAAAGATATTAATGTTTAACATGTAGTCGAGAAAAGTTTGAAGACATAAGAGATATTCTGCTTTGAATGTTTTGTGTCTCACATGATTTCAACTGTTTTCTTTTTTTTTAATCTTAAAAATGACCTGTATTTCTTCCTCATGAAATTAAAAAAAAGAGCTGATAATAGGTGACAGCTGAAGGTGTTCTTACTGCCCAACTGTACAGCAATGACTTTGTAGCATTTTAACACAGAATAGATCTTTAAGAGAACAATGGGAATAAATAAAATATCCTTAGATCTCGTGCATAGATTATTAGATGGTCTTGGAGGCAGTGCCGGTGTCATGCCAGAAGTTGATTTTTGCCAGAAACTGATTTCCGGTCCGCGGGAGCGCGCACGGTCTGTTAAAGTTGGGAAGCGCTGATTCTGTGGCGCTATGGCTGCTTTCATTAGGCTCAAACAGCGGCAATAAGCCACAGTTTATATCGATGATACGTATTTGTGAGACAGTAATACATATTTTAACACATTTGGCCGTGGTGAGCGTTGGCTGTTCAGAATGTTGGCCAATGACGCGATTTTAAAGCGATCATTGAATGATCCGATAATGACGACAGTGTAAGTGAAAATGATCATCACATGTTGTTATTTGTATCTCTGTTTATGTGTTTGATAGTATGTATGTCCAGTAGCCTAATAGGCCTGTTGTTGTTGGGTAGATGGTGATTTATATCTGGCTTGTATTTAGGCAAATAAAGATATTTGGCATCGAGATTGTTTTTTTTCTGCCCCAAAATGACTTGGTAGTAATACTGACGAGATTTGATGTCACCCAGCGCTCGCTTGAATAATGTGTAAAGGGCCATTACAATGTAAAAATAAGCATATTTCACATAGATGAATATTTTTGCTCAAAATGACTTGGTATCACTCAGCAGAGTAATACTGACGAGATTTGATGTCAACCATTGCTTTTTACCACTTGAAAAATGCATAAAGGGCCATTACAATGTAAAAATCAGCATATTTCACCTGCCAGACATTGATTCACGCCTCTGGTACTGTACAGAGATGAATATTTTTGCTCAAAATGACTTGGTATCACTCAGCAGAGTAATACTGACGAGATTTGATGACAACCAGTGCTTGAATAATGTGTAATGGGCCATATGTAAAAATCAGCCAATTTCACCTGCCTAAAATTGCTGTTTCAATTGAGTGCGCCTAATACGTAATATGCGTATAGTTACGCACCATCACGCACGGTTGAATAAGACGTCAACGTGCACGCTATACGGCCAATTAACCTTTATGCTTGGAGTTATTCTTTGGAGTCGACATCATGGATCCCGTTGTATTTAACAACATCAGGTCTATCCTATGTGATGGAACCCTCCCCACTGCATTAACTAAGGTCCAACAAAACAATTTCCGTCGAAAGACCCAGAGGGGTTAGCCTACAAGCTACAAAAATAAATAAATTAAAAAAATCTATCTTGTCTGTATTTTGCGTCGTTTTAAGGCATCTCTTATGAAACTTCGTTCAGGATACGTTTGTTTCAGAGTTAATTTTGTTGTAAATTAACACTACCTACTGTAATTAACTAAACCAAACCAAGCCAAGCATGGTGATAACAGCAGCAATGATTATATTATAACTTCTTTATCTGAAGTTTCTCACTAATTACTTAACTATTAAATAGCTGGGAGACAAGTAGGGCATATCCAAATATAAATAAATACATTTACTGTATTTTATCACAATTCATCAATAACTTGGTTTTGTTTTTATAGGTGGTCTGTTGTACTATGTGAGGCATAAGGGGCAGCCGAATTCCACCAGAGCTAAAGTTCTTTGTGGACAAGAGGAAGCCAACAATGTCTTCATAGACTTTCATGCCAGCAGCCATGGTGCACACTGTGGGCAAAAGAAAACGAGAGAGGCCATCTCTCTGAGGTTTTACTGGCCTGGAATGTCTGATGACATCCATCAGTGGGTCAGTATGAGCATATGCTTTCCTGCCTTTCCAATAGTGTGTGGGGGTTTTATATTTTGGTCTTTCCTTGACATTTTTACACTTTAAATTATTGAACTATGCTGAAGTTAAAACATTTTTTCATTTTGTCTTGGGCACACAGATGGGTAAAAGGAGAGTAACTTTTTAAAATGTTTTTGTTGGTTTGTCTTTTTAATGTTAGGTTGCCCAGTGTCCTGAATGCCAGGCTAATAGTGTGGTCATAAAGCAGGAAGTTGAATACCAACCCATTAAAGCAAGTATAAAGTTGAATCTTTATATCATCTTCTTCTTTTAGAATAAAAAAAATAATAGGAGAAAATAAAAAATTGCTGGAAATATGATACACATCTAATGAGTTGTATTTTATGGGTTGCAGGTCACTACACCATTTGAACTTGTGGGTATGGATCTCGTTGGCAAACTGAGGACCACTGAAAATGGAAATCAGTACATATGTGTGCTGATTGATTACCTGACAAAGTGCCCCAGGCTTATGCCATAAAATCCAAGACTGCACAGGAGGTCAGTCAGTGCTTACTGAAGTTCTTCTATCAGTTTGAAGCACCAAAAAGGATCTTGACAGACCAGGGCCGGGAGTTTGTCAATGAAGTATGTATGAAAAACTAAAAACATCTATCATCCACAAAAATAATTAATTATGTAAGGCTTACAAAACTCATTGACTCTTGTAGTCACCTGTTATTCCATCTATGTCTATCTTTAATTTGCTGTCTTTATGTATTTGTAAAAAAGATCAACAGCAATGTGTGCAAGCTTCTGGGCATCAAAAGAAGCCTTTGCGCCCCATATCATCCTCAGACAAATGGACTGGTGGAGAGGATGAATGGAACGATCCAGAGGTATATCTATTTTAACATTTTATTAGTATCACTCTGGAATATATCTTCTTATTTAAAAAAATATATATAATAATTTCTCTTTTTTGTAGGGCACTGGCCAAACTGGTGCATGACAGGCCAGACGTGTGGGACCAGCATTTAGATGCAGTCATGTTTGGCCTGCGAACCAAGCGCCAAGTAATGACCAAGTTCTCACCGTTCTATTTAATGTTCGGGAGAGAGGCGAGGTATCCCTCTGAAATCCCAGAGGAGTACACGGTAAGATGCATTGTGTATATTGAAAAACTATTTCATAGTTATAGATTAAACTTACAACAATGAAGTGCTTTAACAGGGATTTTATTGAATTGTTCTTTAATTTGATTTTAAAATTCTTCAAAAGGTGGATAGCAGTGTGGAGGACAACCTCTCTGTTGAGGAAGTCACTGAAAATGTCCTCAAACTGGATGATGCACTTCAAAGTGCCATCCAAAACATCAAGGACAACCCCAAACCCAAGAAGGGGAAAAAAACTGCTGCTGACCTTCAGGTGGGAATGAAGGTGTTGAGAATAAATGTGAGGAGTCAGCAGAGGAAAGGAGGGAAATTGGAGCCAAATTATCTTGGGCCCTTCACCATTTTATCTATCACTGGCAAAAGTGTGGATCTGGTAGACCCACTCGGGATTACTATCCCCAAAATAAATATGGATCACCTTGTCCCTTATACTGAGGGGAAAAAAAGAGTTCCACGCAAACTCTCCACTGGCCCGCTCAACACCTCATCAAGTCATGCTCTGCCTGCTGCAGCATCCTCCACTGGTCCACCTGCTGCAGCATCCCCATCTGGACCACCTGCTGCAGCATCCCCATCTGGTCCACCTGCTGCAGCATCCTCCACCGCTCCGCCTGCTGCAGCATCCTCCACTGGTCCACCTGCTGCAGCATCCCCATCTGGACCACCTGCTGCAGCATCCTCCACCGCTCCGCCTGCTGCAGGTTCCTCCTCTGGTCCGCCAACAACCTCATCCAGTGATGGGCGAAGGACCACTGCCATTTCAGGTTATATACACCTCACCTACATGTACAAACTCCACAGTGGACACCCCGGTCAGCAAGCATTATGTTTTCTCACAGATAGATAGATAGATAGATAGATAGATAGATAGATAGATAGATAGATAGTCCTGACAGAATTCCATTAGTACAACTTTAAATTTCTCTTTTCCAGATGTGAGAGATGCATGGGGGGGGAAAAGAGCATATGTCCTGCTCTCCAAAGTGGGTCCCTATAAGATATTCTATAATGATATCTTTAACACGGGTCCTCACATGGAGTTTGAGAGTGAGGTGAGTTTTTAACACTCTTTTCCTTTACATTGATTTCCCTATTGTAAATACTTTCAGGTAGACACACACATCTCCTTCTATCTTTTTTATATTTTGCCCTGCAAAAAGAGGTTTAACCTTTCATTTTTAAATTACAGGTTATAAATGCATATCTCACAAAACTCGTGGAGAGGTATAATCAGAACAACACCACAAGGGCGTTTGCAGTTGACACATATGAAATCACACGGATTTGGGAGGGGAAGAAACCCAAAATTAAGGTAATAAAATATATTCCATCATGTTGTGTTCTAATCAATACAGCACAACATAAAAATATCACAAGACATGTTTATTTATTATCTTACGTTACAGATCATCCCACAGCTGTACGAATTCATTTTGGGCGTGGTCAATCAGGCCCATCACTGGATGCTGGTGGTAACTTCCCAACACAATTTGTGTGTGTGTGTGTGTGTGTGTGTGTGTGTGTGTGTGTTGTTACGGCATATTTATTGAATTTGTATCTTGTAGGTGATCTTACCGGCAAAAAAAGAAGACCCTGTTTCTGGACCCACTGGGGGAAAAGAAAACGGCAGTCAACCAGTGCAAGGATGTCACAAGGTAATATATTAATCATTCTTTTATGTTGACATAGCTATTGTATTTGCTTAAATCTGTCATTTCAAATAATTTCTATTTCTGCTGTTAGATCGTTCCTGAGACAGAGGGGGTTAAATCCTTCAAGGTGGGCGTGTGAGACAAAGACCCACTCGATCCAGCAAGATGCCACGTCTTGTGGGGCTTTTGCTTTGAAGGTATATTATAACATAAAGAACATTATTCATCATTGCTCTGAACCTTGCTTAACTGTTTGTTGTAACACACAACCATGTTTGGCACTATATTATTTGATATCTAAGAGATGTGCAAGATATTGATATGTAGTAGAAATGAAGTAAAATAGTATTGTATTTAGGGATTTCACTGTTATGTGTTACTTACACACTTAGATGGTCAAATAACACTTTTATGTCTGGTTGATGTTCATTTTTATAATACACCAATACATTGTGACAGCTATTATTCACAGTTTGCTGAATGCATCTTGGATGAGTTGCCTCTGGTGTTCGACACTTCACCATCCAGTGTCAACACTATAAGGGAGGAAATAGCTGTCTGTCTTCTCATGAATACAGGTGGGGGGGGGTTTAATCTCCTTTTCTAATTATTATATACTATTACTCTGACAACCATTACTGACTAACCCTTGTTCTTTGTATTGCAAGATGACCTGACAAACCTCTGTCATATCTGTGGGGAGCACACAGGAGACACATTGTGGGTAAGTGTTTTACCCGTCCTTCCTAAATTTGGCATTGATTAATAAAACATGCCTAAGTATCACAAATTCCTGACAATGTAATAATTACTGACATTCTTTTTTAGATCGGGTGTGACATGTGTCCACGATGGTACCACAAAAGCTGTGCGAAGTACCCAAAAAAGGGAAGGAGGGCGTATGTGTGTGAAGCATGCCAGTAGTGTGTGTGTGTGTGTGTGCATGGGAGAGTGCATGGGAGAGTGCATGGTAGTGTGGATGGGAGAGTCTGTCTCTCTGTCATTGAGTCAGTCCTTTGTATGTACGACTGTCTGACTGTTCAAAATAAATCCTTTTTCTCAAAACTTGTGAATTCAATCATTATTTATAACAAGTGCACACAGGTCACATCATGTTCATATTACAGTAAGATGTCAAATGAGGTCTTGTCATTGTGATGATTACGTTTCATTACAGGGTAAAATATTAAAACTTTGTAATGGCCCTTTATGCATTTTTCAAGTGGTAAAAAGCACTGGTTGAGGTCAAATCTCGTCAGTATTACTCTGCTGAGTGATACCAAGTCATTTTGAGCAAAAATATTCATCTCTGTGCAGTACCAGAGGCGTGAATCAATTTCTGGCAGGTGAAATACGCTTATTTTTACATTGAAATGACCTTTTACACATTATTCAAGCAGTGGTTGACATCAAATCTCGTCAGTATTACTCTGTTGAGTGATACCAAGTCATTTTGAGCAAAAATATTCATCTCTGTACAGTACCAGAGGCGTGAATCAATTTCTGGCAGGTGAAATATGCTGATTTTTACATTGTAATGGCCCTTTATGCGTTTTTCAAGTGGTAAAAAGCAATGGTTGACTTCAAATCTCGTCAGTATTACTCTGCTGAGTGATACCAAGTCATTTTGAGCAAAAATATTCATCTCTGTGCAGTACCAGAGGTATAAATCAATTTCTGGCAGGTGAAATACGCTGATTTTTACATTGAAATTACCTTTTGCACATTATTCAAGCACTGGTTGACATCAAATCTTGTCAGTATTACTCTGCTGAGTGATATCAAGTCATTTTGAGCAAAAATATTCATCTCTGTACAGTACCAGAGGCGTGAATCAATTTCTGGCAGGTGAAATACACTGATTTTTACATTGTAATGGCCCTTTATGCATTTTTCAAGTGGTAGAAAGCACTGGTTGACTTCAAATCTCGTCAGTATTACTCTGCTGAGTGATACCAAGTCATTTTGAGCAAAAATATTCATCTATGTACAGTACCAGAGGCGTGAATCAATGTCTGGCAGGTGAAATACGCTGATTTTTACATTGTAATGGCCCTTTACACATTATTCAAGCGCTGGGTGACATCAAATCTCGTCAGTATTACTACCAAGTCATTTTGGGGCAGAAAAAAAACAAAAAAACAATCTCGATGCCAAATATCTTTATTTGCCTAAATACAAGCCAGATATAAATCACCATCTACCCAACAACAACAGGCCTATTAGGCTACTGGACATACATACTATCAAACACATAAACAGAGATACAAATAACAACATGTGATGATCATTTTCACTTACACTGTCGTCATTATCGGATCATTCAATGATCGCTTTAAAATCGCGTCATTGGCCAACATTCTGAACAGCCAACGCTCACCACGGCCAAATGTGTTAAAATATGTATTACTGTCTCACAAATACGTATCATCGATATAAACTGTGGCTTATTGCCGCTGTTTGAGCCTAATGAAAGCAGCCATAGCGCCACAGAATCAGCGCTTCCCAACTTTAACAGACCGTGCGCGCTCCCGCGGACCGGAAATCAGTTTCTGGCAAAAATCAACTTCTGGCAGCAAACGGAACCAAACGTCGGTCATGTCATGTGTCAATGTTGTTATTTTTGTGAAATTCATATTCATAAACGAGTTATGTATGGTATTTCAACAATTTCCAGTGAAGAATAGAAACATTTACATAAAAGATATTTGAAGCCCGTATGATAAGGTTTCTTATTCAGCAAGACACAAAAGACATCCTTTTTTTCAGCGGCCCGTAACCTTCATCCGCCATGGCCGAGCGGTTAAAATAGATGTAAGCTCGTATGGCCTCAGTGCGCATGCGCTTAATCATTGAGACGCTGTGGCTGGAGGTTCGCGTCCAGCGTGGACGAGTCCGTTTCTTACCACCGTTTAGTGCCTGTGTGACGTGACCGCGCTGTAACTATAGCGACGCTCCGCTGAAGGGCTGTTTTTAACAGTGAAGCTGGAATAATGCTGACTGCTTCTGATGAGGAGACTCAGGTGGTCGTGCAGTAGTGTGAATGATTTTGGAGTTCTTTTGTTTCTCACTCACATAGGCGTAGAACTGTATGAGACCTCAACATATATAACACTGTAATGTAATTCAAATGTAAATTTGTTTTTATGCAAAATATAAAATGTGTAATTATTTAGTTTATAAATGTGACGTTGCCTGTCTGCATATTTTCACATGCGGTCAGAGAGTGTTAATTATATAATGTGGTGTATTTCTAAGGAAACTGGTCCAGCTGTAGACAGCTGTTGTTAATCTATGTATAATGCACAGTTGAATGCAGTGGATTGTACTATAATGTAATGCACTATGACTGAAGTAAAGTTCAGACATCGTTATTACACAGCCTCATCGTCTGTGATTAGTGTCATTACACTGCTGAACAATGTCTACAATGTTTCTCCCCTGGCGGTGGCGCATGGTGGTAGTGGAGGGTGACTGGCTTTGTCCCCACCAACGTCAAAATCAAACCTACACCCTTGTCACTGTCGCTGAGCATGCACTGATTGTGAGTGTGCGCACACTGTGAACTCTGACCTGTCACTTTTCATTTGGCTCAATGATTTAAAATGGTGCAAGGAAATGAAAGCCTTACAGTTTAATAAACTTTTTTACAAACTTTGAACTCAATGATTGCCAAAGCACTCACGTGTGAAAGACAGACCCTACACAAGGGTACATCAGATGTAGTCCAGAGTGTGGACTTGAGAGAGTTCTTTTTTGACATTGTCACCAAAACATTAACTTAAATAAAGTAAACTTTATATGGTGCTGGTCTGATATATTAGCTTGCTCGCAGAACTGAAAAACACCCTCTCACTTAAATGCAGTCGTCGTCGATATGGCCAGTTTATTGTGATTTTTAATGTTGTTAATACATTCTCTGTGCCAAGACGTCAGCCATGTTGACGTCGGTGACATACATTGAGTGAGACGATGTCATTCACTGAGTGGCTCACACACAACTAGATGATATTTTATTATCAGCAACTTTATTGACTTAAAAAATCGTATGAAAAATCCCAGAAAAGGTGCATTTGGAAGTGCCACGACTTCGGCTCTCTGTTACACTAGAGTTACCCAGTCAGCTCAGATATGCAGAAGATCAAATGTCTCTTTTTTTGGGCATTGTTGGGACTAATGTCCAACATATTTACTCTCAACAAAAGATAAAATCTCAACTTCAATGCTGAATTTTCCTCAGTGGCCAATGTAGCTTAGATTTATCAAGATTGTTTCGACCTTTGTATGTGTTTTTAAAAGCTTAGAAAGTCATTTCAGTGAAGTTAAAAGTGTATTGGACAAACTACTGTGTTACTATTGAAATGCAATTTGTGCAATTTATACAACCTTTTGGCTTTTTTTTGGTTTGTTTAAAAAAGTGGAATTCCTACATCGATCATGTGTCTACACTATTACGTGTTAGAGCTGTGATGCTGCGATCCAGCATGGCTGCTCATGAGCAAAAAACGGGGCATAGTTTCAAAGACGAGGGCAATCTTTTTAAAATAGGTCGACAAATAGGTCTGACTGACGGGCGCTCCATTTATTGTTATATCTTTGCTTTGTTTGTTTTCATATGTTTATTCCACTTTGTCAAGTGTCCTTGGGTACCCTGCAAGGCGCTATATAAATTAAATCTATTATTTGTTAAGGCTCACATTTAAAGTCCTGGTTCTTGGCAGTATTAAACAGATGCAATTTCAGGGCCACCTCTCTGGTCCCTGCCTTGGGTGCGTACAATTATTTTTCTTGAGCCACAGATCGAGGTCATTCTGGATTTTCTTAGGTGGAACAGTTGAGTATGACCTGCTGGGTTGCTCTTGACTCATAGGGATGTAGTGACAGTGTTACACCACTGGGAAGTGCCCTCGTATTACTGGCCACACTGATCTGTGACTATGGCAGAGTGTTAAGGACTCCTCTCTAACAGTGGACCAGTAAGGTCCTCCCTGTCTTTCTGAAATTCTAGCTGTTCATCAGATATAACATTTTCCTTTTCTGGCCATTGGTCTGATGGCATGAAGTGTAGAAGTAAATTTCACATTTCATAGAAAACTGAACAAAAAAAGAAGGGTTACACCATTTGTTTCCAGTTCCAGTCAACATCTCAGTGCCTTCCAGAGTTGTAGCTGGAGGCGCTGTGTTATCAGGCTGTCCGTCTGTACATCTGTCACATTCTTGTGAAGGTGATATCTCAGGAATGCCTTCAGGGAATTTCTTTAAATTTAGCCTAAGGGTCTACATCAAGAATGAACTGCTTATGATTTTGTGGTCAAAGGTCATTTTGATAATTCATATGATAATTATGAAAGGATTTTACACAAATGTCTAATTGGATAAACTAATGAAATGACAACATTTTATATCCAAAAAATCAGAGGTCAAATGTACATACTATTCTGCAAAAAATGTGCTACTTTTCAATGCCATTGTCAGGAACTTGCAACTTGACTAGAGGCATACATCCTCAAGACAATTCATTCAATATTTTTCTTGGCACGACTGTGATTGTTCCGTAGCCCTAACAACTTTTTATTATTGTCACTATAATGACAAAGGTCAAATGACGTCAACAAAACCGTCTTAACCCAAATTCATCGATCTCTCCCTGAAATGTTTTATTGTTGCTAAACCTAGGAGAAACCTAACGATAGCAACGTCACATCAGAAGACTTTTCAGGTGAGATGACGTCCTCCTGCTGATATTGGCGTCAGCTCAAGAAATGTTTGCGTGTCAATCAGGAGGCCGTGCACAAGGCACAAATTCTTACTGCAGGCTCACTAGTGGACCCTTTCATGGTTTTATTTCATCAAAAGAAGTGCTCATCCTTCAAGCCTGTGCTCTCTGTCCTGCCTTTGAGGCGCCTTTTCCTGCCACCCGAACCCATAATAACACTGAGACCTGCCAAAGTCAAGCTGACAACCAGCTCAATGACTTTACCAGCACTCCCATCTGTTGAGCTTTGTTGTGCAAAAATGCGCTGACTCTTTCGGTAAGTTTATACCAGTTATGTGCTTAAGCATGACTGCCAAAGTTATTTCTGACTGTTTTTGGTTGTCACTGTTGGATGACATCATACCTCATGTCTCTGTTCCTTCCCTATCTCTGTCTGTCATCAGGCGGGGCACAGAGGACTACATCTGCCCCGGCTGCCCTCTGGGTAGCACACACATTACACCAACACAGACACACATGCGTGCACGGGCACACACACACACACACACACACACACACACACACACACACACACACACACACACACACACACACACACACACACACAGGGTAGTGCAGAGGTGCACGTACTGTATAATCTTCAGGAAGTGATTAGGGGGTGTGAGATCAAAGGTTTTGTGTGACGGGAAAACATTCCTCCCTCCGTTCCCCTTCAGGGAGAGAAGGATGGACAGCTTCCTCATGTTTAACTCCGACTGCCCCGGCCGACACTCAAACAGCTTTTTACGCTACCAAAAGCCTCGAAAATAATGTGTTTTTAAAGGAAAACATTTTTAGTAATAATTTCCAAACAAATGTTGGCACCCTCAAAATTATTACCACCAGGAAAGATTCTTTGAAGAGTAAGGCAAAGATTATTTGATGTGGGATCAACACCCAGAAAATGTCATGGCTAAGATAAAGAAAAGTGCGCACTAAAAATTGTACCATGTGGTTCGCTAAAACTTCTCCCTACACCACAAAAATTACAGTAGCCTACACATGCACATGCTATAATAATATAACACTTACAGGGGCTGCTCCTTTGCTTCAACAGTAGTTTTACTTTTACTTATTCCAACTGGTTTTCCTGAAAATACTTTGATTTAAATGGGATTTTTTACAAAAAGAAGTTTGTTCGCAGGTCTTGGGAGGTACTACTACATTTGTTCAAAAGTTGTACAAAGCATTTTGTGTCCAGAGGGAAGTGTGTGAAGTCTGATAAACTGCCTATAGTGATGGTCAGTCTGACAATATTATAGGTGTGGAAAGCTAAATTGCTTAAGTACTCTTTTAACATTTTGTTCGCATTACTTTTACAGACTGTGGAATTGTTTTATTTTACGTTTACTTCAATGGGGGACAAGAATACTGGCAAATGGAAGGGATTTGAAGTTTATTCTGAAAGAGGCAGGAAGCATGTTTGTATGTAAGAATGAATTGTACAGTATGTATATATGTCACGGTGCTTCATATTGATCCGGTAGCAGATAGTTACAGTTTACAACCATGTTTTCTTCATTCGAGTAGAGAACGTTCAAGTCAGTCAAGTATTACTATTATTATTATTATTATTGTTATTATTATTATTATTATTATTATTATTATTAATAATTAGGTTATAATATGCCAACTGACAAACATGACCAACGTATGTGCTATACTCAAAACTCATTTTCAGGATATCAAAACTGTATTAGGGCTTTTTATTTATTCTGTCAAAGAGGTTACATTTGTGCCTTCATCCGTGTGTTAATGGGGTGGATGGTTGGTTGGTTTGTTTGCAGGAATACACAAAAACTACTGAACGTATTTTCTCGAAACTTGGCTGGAGGTTCGGTCTCGGCCGAGAATATAGCTTATCAACTTTTGGTGACTGATGGACGATTTCTTTTCACACTTTCATTAACATAATAATCTGTTAGGCATGCATGGATCTGGATGAAAAAAAAATCAGGCATATCAGTGCAATTTGAGTCACATCATAGATCTGGTGATCTTAGATTATGGTTAAGCAGTAATAGGTCATTTAAAAACTGAAGTGAAACAGGGCTTTCAAGTTTGCTATTGGATTAGGCTTGATTGAATCAAAGGTTACTGTTGGCCCCCAGAAGAGGTATGTACTCTACTGAGTGTCCTTCTTGTATTAAAAGTATGACAGAAGATAAAAGACAAAAGTGTGAAAATGACTTATTTAAAACGTTTAAAGAAACATTAATTGGCCTCATTTCTACACTGTCTTATGCATAGGAGGAGTCCCTAATGTTGATGTGACACTCGTGTGTCATAATAACTCATTTGTTTTGTAACCGCAACACTGCAATACAGCAAGCAAGTCAATCATACATGTTTCTTGAAAACATAGTTTGCACCATGCAGCGCAGGTCCACACACATTCATATACATGTGAATGAATACACAGTTTATGAGAAAGTGATACCAGTAATGGCAGTGTTGGTGTTTAGTTTAAAGCAGCTTACTCCAGTCAAATCTGTTCAGTTGTCAAAGGTGCAATGTAAATTCACTCATTTGAAAACATTGCTGCTTTCAACTCCATGAACAGCTCAACCTGTTATATGTAATTACAAACTGATGACTGGACATTACAATTCATCAGAGCACGTTTGCTTCTGATGTGGCAGGCCGAAACCACAGGACAACTTCAACTTAATGTGTTCATCATGATCCTATTTGACGACAATATTTTCTCTTCATTCACCAGAACTGTGAATAAGGACTGCGTTATAAACAGTAGAGGGCAGTAGACACCAGGGGCTGTAGGCTGTGTGTGGGGTATGTATGTATGTGTGTGTGTGTGTGTGTGTGTGTGTGTGTGTATGGGTGGCTTTATTGTGTTGTTATTCATGTCAAATTATTTGTCACTGGCAATCTTTAAATATTTTTCAAGTTACATTTATAATCATGCAGGACTACAATTATTCTTTTCCTGTGCTGAAGTTGCAATTGCTCAGATTTTTAACCATAAAATAGTTCTAAATTTGAAGCTTTCACAACAATTAGGTCATGTGGTGAGACCGCAAATGAATATGTTTTTTTGATTATTGGCAAAGTATGTACTGGGTTTCACGTGGGTCAGTCCTCATTGAAAGTTCATCGGATTTGATGCTTTCTATGATAATGGTGCAATCTATGAATGTATTACAACTACGAAATTAAACTATCCCAATTAAACCACCACTGTATCCACTCAATGTATGAAAGGTTTACTCTTTTTCTTTCGTTCTTTTGAATTTTCAGGAAATGTTTTACCCCTTTTCAAGTACCAGCTCAGCAGGATTAGATGCTTTCCTTTGTCATGCAGGGATCATCACACACTACTATTTCAGTTTATCAAGTGTAGCACAATTGGATATTGTTGTATTTTATTAGCATTTTTGCAGTATTTTAAAAGCAATTGTAAATGCAATTCATTAAGGATGTTACAGAATTATGATTTTTACTCTAGGGTTTAAAATTCGTGCACACAGATCTCCACACCAATGTTTATTTCTACTGTGTGACGCTGGGTGTACGATGGCAGCAGGAAGTCCAGCAGGTACGTTAGGTAAGAACAGTAGACAGACATGGTTTTAAAACTGTCTCCAGACAGGATGTGCAAGTTGATACAAGAGAGAGAGACGTGATATGGTGTGAATTTGCTCAAAAATGTGACTGTGTGATTTGAAAATCTAAAACTGCTTCATAAATAGACAGAAGGAGAGAAAACATGAGAGTGCCTGAGTTCAGTTAGAGGCTGGTCCAAACACAAACAGGCACACTCCCACGACACAGCCCATGCATACGTCGCCAGTGAGGTTACAGCTAACTTACAGTGGGCATGTTTCCGGTTTTCGGCTATCTTGACTTAACATGAATTAAGCTTGAAAACATCACCTCGTCTTTGAGCCTGAAGCATTTAAAAACATCTTTATTGGCAATTTAAGTTGCTTAACAATGAGGACAACAATTCCCATCATCCCATGCCTCTTACCTTTCTGTTTAGTTTACACCCCGCGCATTTATGAGTAGTTGGAACTTGGATTATCACTCATGTTAACCCACCTTCCCCACAAAGGCAAAACACAGTAATTAACACAGTTTAATCAGAGCGGTGTTATAAAAGTTATCCATAGCTAACCTTAGCTGAGCTAATATTAATGTAATTGTTGTTGTTTCCCCATCTGTAAACTGTAAAAAAATACCTATTTCAACTAACTGGCCTCTTGATTCATTTTATTCCACATTACTAAATGATGCAGTACACCAAAGCTAATGCTAAAATTAACTAGCATTGATTACAATTAACTAGCTGAGCAGATGTCAGTAGTGCTTGCTGCCATCTTAACTTGTATTACATTTATTTTGATCTTTAAATCACACATATTTAAGCATGTTAAATTGTATGAATATACCTTGAGTTTCATGGACTAAATTGTTTAGTTTATTTTTTTTCCTGCACTTATTTTTGTGCCTTTATTTCACATTGTCAGACACCTTTATTTGTTTCCTACCTGTCTGTCTTTGTGTCCGTCTGCCTGTCTGTGTGGGTGGTCATTTAATCACAGACTGTGTATGTGGTCCTTCATCCTTCTGAGGGCGAGAGGGTAGATTGAATTAGAGCTTAAGAGCATCTCTGATTACACGTGCAGCAGCTTGTGTGTGTACAAATCCATCAACAAGGGGTGTTAAAGTGATATTTCTGTCCGGTACACCAGTCACATCTTTTTTTCAAACACACTTTGAGACTCTACTGGCCAGTAAACATGCAAGATTTGTTGGTGCACGGCATGTGGTTTCAGTGCAATTTCAGTTCAAAACAGGTTGAAATATGTTTGTAAAAGCCTGTCTGTTCACCCACAACACAAACACACACTGGAGACATGCAAAATGGTATTGTTATTAAAAATCTTGTTATGTCATTGGCAGAAATCTAAGGTGTATGAGGTGTAGCGATAATATTGATGTGAAGATGTCAGATAGAAATAGAGTAGAAGCTGGAAAGTGGTAAAATCAAATCGTAATAATATACAGGAATAATAATAGGGTACATGACGTAATGAGATGAAGTTCTGATTTCCAAGCCCAGCTTACCTTTGCTCCACTGGAAGTTGATTGTTGAAACAACTTTTCTAGCAATTTTGGATCATGGGGACATCATAAACAGACATGCTCCCCGCCTCACAATTATGCCCTTAGATTCTGTCCATCACTGAGCTTTGAGATTTAATACTGGTGACAGCTACAATAGGCCAATCACCACCGCATCATATTTAATATGGTAGTTTTGCTGTCACTGTCTGAGAGACGTAATAATCACTGGTATCTGTTCATCTTTAAAGCACTGATATGGAAATTACCATCATGTATTGTGCCTACATCTGTCTTACATTGCATTCTGGTCCATTTTTAAAGTCACTCCGATGATTGGCTGGTTCTTCAGGTAGCTTGTGCCAGGAATGATCTTGGAAATTATTGTATGAGTGCTGGAGTCTCACAACACCTGGAATGTTAGGTAGAAGTGGCTGAAGTACACAGATTCTTTACTCAGATAGTAGCACAGATAGAAGAAACTGGTAAAATTATTAGTACTGATTCAACTACTTTACTCAAAACTTAAAGTGTACTTAGAAGTAAAATTTAAGGCTGTGAAATGTAAAAAATATAATTTCATGGAGCCAGCAACTTTGAACACTTCACATCACAGCCATGGACAGGGGATGCTTTGCTTCTCAGAATCTGCTCTCGTGTTGTCACCCATGTCGCTGCCTCTGTCTCCACACGCCTTTCTCCATTCAAGTCTCCCCCTGTGTCTGTTTTACGTCTCGTTACGTCTTTCGTCATACGCCATTTCATCTTGCCACCTCTGCCGTGCTTGATGTGCACTGATGAACTGCACTGGCTGAAATCAGACTTGTGATGTATTGAAGGTGGCTTGTCATGACTGACTAATGAATCGACAATTCCCCTCAAATGCATTAAAACTGAACGTTTTGAAAATGAATGCAGTAGAAAGTACAAATAGGTGACAGAAAAATAGATACTCATGCATAGTACAGATACCTGAAAAATCTACTTAACTATTTGTACTTTGTCACTCTTAACTACTCTTTATTCTTTTCCTGTAACTTTGTTTTTACTGACACTGTTGTTGTTTTCCATGTTTGTATTTCTGTTTAAATCTGGTTTGCCCTTTTAGTTTGCTTGACATGTTCATTCACACTCTGCATCACTGAAAATGATCGCTCTGTAAATCAGGAATACATGAATACAATGCATTTTTACTGTAATACCACTGTAATACACTGCACAAACTACTATGAGTTATAATCTTAGTATTCCCTGTATTTCACATGTAAAAAAAAAAAAAAAAAAGTCTTCTCTCTTACCCCTGGCAATATGAAAAACAACTTTTTTAATGGAATTGTTTGTGAGCCACACCATTCTGCAGGGTGACTGCATGCCGGGAAACCTGCAAATACATTAAATTTGAGTCTTTAGAAGCTTAATTTACTGAATCGAGTGAGCTCTCTGCAGCACATTCATTTAAGTCATCATCTCACATCGAAACACGTCGAATCAGATGAAAACATGTTTCTGGATGGTCGGAAAATAATAAAACTAAAGTAGAATTTTCTTGAAATGAGTAAAACATATACTTACCCTCATGACAAAAGATGATTCCACTCAATTCCTGTATGATGTTGCAGTGTGCAGATACCACAATGTAAGTGAGAATATACTGTATGTAATTTGGGTGAATATACTATTTAAGGTAAGTACCCTGGAGGGGCACTATCTTCCTCCTCTTTCATCGCAGTTCATCTCAAAGCACTTCCTTTGTTCTAAATACTGCTAAACAAAGAGGTAGTAATCAACGTCCATGGCGGCACACATG
Organism: Diplodus sargus; assembly: GCA_903131615.1. Lineage (NCBI taxonomy): Eukaryota > Metazoa > Chordata > Actinopteri > Spariformes > Sparidae > Diplodus > Diplodus sargus. The sequence goes on along the minus strand of CAEMYA010000193.1, from coordinate 3,387,909 downwards.
CATACCTCCCATTCATGCTTAAGTGATAAAGGGTTAAAAAACAACTGCACAACAGTAATTCCCAAAGTGCTCAGTAAGAAGTGACAGTGTGTAAAATGCAGCATTTTTCACCAAACAAAATGAGAGGCTGCTTTGAAGCCTGGCAGACAGCTTGTGGGCACATGCCCCCCTGGCAGTGTAGACACCCACAAATCCCCAGCGGTGCCACCCTGCCACTCTGCCACCCTGGTGCCACACAGCGACTTGAAACACTAAATTAGAGTCAGTTGGGATGGCGGATTTTGATGCAGATTCAGGGTGGGCTCATTGGTGTGGTTGGATATGTTGGCGAAATGTGGTTACGTGTGGGTATAAAGTATTTATTTTGGTGATAGCGGGCTGTGTGTGTGTGTGTGTGTGTGTGTGTGTGTGTGTGTGTGTGTGGTCAGTGTCTGTGTGTCTGAGAGTCCCACAATGTCATCTCCTGATTAAAATGTCACTACACAGCAGATTGAGAGGTAAACAGGCTGTCAGATCCAGTCACAGTATATTTTACAGGGTAAACAAACACCCATATCGCCCCACTCTTCTGTACTTGTTGCGTTTTTAGTGAAATGTAGTGAAAATGTGCCTCACAAACTTCTGTCCGCTCTGGTATTCTTTTTAACAATCTTTTCATTAGATGTTCTTGTGACAAAAATGCCCTCTTCTATCACATATCTCTCACAACAAATCATAAACAATAAATCATGGGTAGGTCCAGCAGACTTCCTGTCTGTCCAGCAGAGGCACAGAGAGTCAGAAAGTAGCTTCTAGCTGTGCGATCAGCTCGGACTATCAGTAACAACCGCTGTCCACTCAGCACAAGAACAGATTTTCCTTCATTCGGACCAGCCTGCCCTCATCAGAATAACGACCGAATCCGTAACCTGTAAAAGCAGCTCATTAAGACGCATATTTAAATGTTTTTGTCAGGCAGCAACCTGCAGTGGCCATAGAAATACGGCAGTACAGAGGAAATCAGGTGAAGTTGCAAAAAGAGTGAGAAAGTTCACATAGGGAGGAGGTTGGGGACAGAGTGTCAAGTCAAACAAGCCCTGGACTTTCCTCCAGGAGGCTGCTGTTCGCATCCAGCGTGAAAACAAAAGTCGACAGTGATTTATTCTATTTTATCAACATAGACAAGTTACATCATGTACTTAAGGTAGGTACAATCATAAGTTAAGTTTCATAAGTAGCCTTGTCATTTTCACCCAAACCACAATGAGCATACGACAAAATCTTTCGCTCTTAAAAAAGTTAATTTATGCAGTTGTATTTTTATGTGTATGATTAATATGTAAATAGTTTAATCTGACCATCATCTTATTTTGAGCATATTTCCACTAGCTACATGAGGAGAGCAGGTACTGTTCTGATTCTGCTATCAGAACAGTACCTGCAAATACTGAAATAAAGAGTAATGTCATTGAAATCCGGTTGGTGACGTCACCAGTCCATATTCCTTTGTCTGATGTTTTTAGGAATTTGAAATCTGTAATAATGCAACTATAAGCCGAAAGCCAAGGACTAATACTACTAATTGGCTAGTAATTAGTAACAGTTCCATAGAGATATCAAATTGTCCCTCCCCCCCTTTTTTCTTTTCCAATCCCAGTCCCAACGTGTCAAAACAGCAGCCTCCTATTGGCCTTACTCTTCACAGTGCTGTAGTTCCCTCTGAAGACTGTGGTTCATGTCCCATTTGTGACCAACTGTCAATAACATACATTTTAAATATAATAGATAGTAAACCAAATATGGGTAATAATTTCTATTGTTTCATTTGATTTATTTTAAATAACATTTTGAGCTATTGTCATGGCTTTATTATTTATACACAGCTTGAAGAGTGACAGGGAACAGGGATCAGAGAGAGAGACTTTAACTGCGACGTCTAAAGACAAAGTTGTTTAAAGTTGTCTGATAATTGATGATTAAATGTTTTTTTTTCATCTCAGTCTCAAAAACAAATATCTGACTTAATGTTTTATTTAATGCACAGAATTTTGTACAGTATGGTAATGTTAGTTCTTCCTTTCTCTGAGTGAGAGAGATTGAGAGTCATTCTACAGGTTAGGAGCAAAGAAGAAAACACAGGTAAAGAATTATACATCCAACCACGAATAGAAACACTATGACAAAAAACACCTTGTGTTTCTCATCCTGCTTCTCAAGAAAAAAAAGAAGAAAAATCTGGTCTATAGCTGTCAGATTGTATCACTCAGCACCTTTGACATTATATCTGTTATATACGTTTAGAGAAAATAGTACTTAAAGATCCGAAGAAAAAACACTTCATCCCCACTGCTTGATTCAGAGGTGATGTTAGGAAAACGCAGTTCAGAGACACAGCAAGAGGTTGTGGTGCACCAATTCAGCATAAAGCGATTATTCAGTAAAATCATTTGTTTTTGGTTAGTGCTGTATGTCTTTTGGTAGGAGTAGTGCTTGCAGAAAAAAAGTAGTGCCCATCTAATTCCTCTGACGACTTTAGATCTCAGCACAGCACCTTGTACACACACACACACACACACACACACACACACACACACACACACACACACACACACACACCACACACCATAAACAGTAATTGAAGAACGCCCTCCTTGTATTTCATCCAAGTGTTTCTCTCTTCTTTCTTTTTCTTACACTCAGAACACCCGTCTCTTTTGTTTTTGCCCAAACTCTGGTGAAATTCCAACACGAGGCAAACGGGGCAGGAGAAGGACGAAGGAAAAACATGTTGGAATTTTCTTCTCCTCTCAGATCTTCAGGGTTTCTCAGCAGCAATTACACAGAAGTGTTACCAGATGCTTCTCGCCATTGTCGGACCGAAAACCACATATCTGCACAGAGTCACTTCATCTTTTAGGACTGGGAAATGTTTTTTTTTATTTTTTATAAATATACATATATACACAACATTGATGCAGTTTTGAAATTTCACATTGGATTTTTCAACTGAATACCTCTGTGTTGATGAGGCTCATTCAGCACAAACACCAACAACACAACCAATGCACACATACACACACACACACACACACACACACACACACACACACACACACACACA